>CM042397.1:17907888-17917888 GCA_023634145.1 Thymallus thymallus | reverse complement strand
AAAAGACGGCAGATCGCCAATCGGCCTGGTATGTGTGGTTCTTTAGACCCCAGGGATCCTATACTGTTGTTGTCTTAGTTCTCTCTTTATGTAGTGTTGTGGTGTCTCTCTTTATGTAGTGTTGTGGTGTCTCTCTTTATGTAGTGTTGTGGTGTCTCTCTTTATGTAGTGTTGTGGTGTCTCTCTTTATGTAGTGTTGTGGTGTCTCTCTTTATGTAGTGTTGTGGTGTCTCTTTATGTAGTGTTGTGGTCTCTCTCTATGTAGTGTTGTCTCTCTCTATGTAGTGTTGTCTCTCTCTATGTAGGGTTGTGGTGTCTCTCTCTATGTAGTGTTGTGTGTGTGTGTGTTGTCCTATATTTTTATCCCAGCCCCCGTCACCGCAGGAGGCCTTTTGGTAGACCGTCATTGTAAATGAGAATTTGTTCTTAAGTGACTTGCCTAGTTAAATAAAATAAATAAATACAGGAGCTTCTTAGGATCCTGTCATCCTATACATGACAAGGGATCTTTATGTGAAGTTTCCTTGGATATCTTTGAGAGGGTCTTGGAGGAGTAAAATCTCTGAGCAGGGAATTCAATGTGATCTGACATGGCAGACTCTTTGATCCAAAGCCACTTACAGTAAAGTGAGGCCATTATATTTGTAGTATGTGATCCCTGAGGGACTTGAACCCATGACCTAGGCATTGTTAGCATCACACTCTTACCAACTGGGCCACCAGAACCACAATGGTACAGCAGTGTCTTTGACTCTAGTCATTGTGGTATGTACGGTGAGTATGTCCTCAGTGGTTGTGTCCCAAATGGCACCCTATTCCCTACATATTGCACTACTTTTTGTAGTACATTACAAAAGGATGCCATTCTGGAGACAGACATTGTGTGTAAGTATTCCTGTTGAAGGACCGGATGAAGGCATTTCTCCTGTGTGTTTGTAGTGCACAGAACCCTACCTGCCTCTTCTGAGGCAGACATACTTGGCAGTCCATAAGCACATTATAATGGGAGTCTTTGATCCCTGCTTATCGTGCTTGTGTGCTTGTGTGCGTGAAAAATGTCTCTGGAGTGTGGCATCGTTTTCTTATAAGGTGTTAAAAGTCCCCTGCAGGTGACACTTCCCTCGTTTAACCAGACCTGTCTTGTCGGGCTGTGCTGACTCTCTCTTTCTCATGGTCATGACACACACACACACACACACACTAACTGTCTGTGTGATGTTCCCCTTTACAGAGAGCCAGAGGGCGTACCGGTTTGTCCAGGGGAAGGACTGGGGCTTTAAGAAGTTTATCAGGAGAGACTTCCTGCTGGACGAGGCCAATGGGCTGCTGCCTGACGACAAGCTCACTCTCTTCTGTGAGGTAGGACACAAGTTCACACAACACAGATACAGGTAACTGCCTAAATAAAGGAAATCAGTTAAATGGGGTATTCAAAGTATATTGATAACAGGTGCTTCCACACAGGTGTGGTTTCTGAGTTATTTAAGCAATTAACATCCCATCATGCTTAGGGTCATGTATAGAAATGCCTAGTTCCCAATTTAACTAGGCAAGTCATTTAAGAACAAATTATTATTTACAATGACTGCCTACCCTGGCCAAACCCAGACGATGCTGGGCCAATTGTGCGCCGCCCTATGGGACTCCCAATCACGGCAGGATGTGATACAACTTGAATTCAAACCACGGACTGTAGTGACGCCTTCTGCAGATGAGATGCAGTGCCTTAGACAATTGCACAGTTGGCTTAGATTGTTGATAACATACATTTTGTCCAATGTTTATTGAAAACATAAATGAAGTTGCACAATGAGAACTTCTCTCTCAAATACATCGTTATGGTTGTTGGTTAGCTAGCAAATATTCGCCATGTTAGCATAGATGTGACATCAGTCATTGTTGCTATATATTTGGCCATCCAAAACACTAACACACTTCTGCCCCTTTTGAAGTGTGCACATTGATTTTGTGACGTGGTCAGCTAACCCGTTTATAGGACACGCATAGCTACACTGTGACTAGGGCTAAGAGTCAGTCCTAACCATGTGACCTGACCAGGAAAAACTCTGGGTCCTAGTGAAGGGTCATCACTAGTTACCACAGCCACAGTCTATTTCTACAATTTCTCTTTGCTAACATTATGCCTTAAAATGCAACATTTTTTGTATTCATATTTTTTACGATATAGACCATTTTAACTTTGTGGCTGTGGTAACTAGTGGAAACCCTATTAATGGGCTATAACTAGGGGTCAGAGAAACTACCTAGCTCTAACTGATACATGTATGTGTGATGTGTGCATGTTCTGTGACAAAAGCTACTGTGTGACTCCCTCTCTCTCCAGCGACGTGCTGATTCTTATTCCGTCAGTTGTCAGTAGGGTTCAGATCAGATGCTGTGTAGTGTTGGGTGCTGTTGTGCTTGCTAGATGATATGCCCTGTCATTACTAGGCTGTAACAGAGGGGGCAGCAGAGGTCAACCATCCCTCCCTCTCTCCGTCGCTCTCTCGCTCTTTGTGTGTCATATCTGTGTGTGTGTGTCCCTGTTGGATCGGGAAACAGAGTAGAGGTTAAACTTTCTGGATATGTTAATGTATTCGTTGTAATGCATGCGCCCATACATTTTTTTTAAACGATGGCGGTGGCTGTTTAAAACAATCCTAATTACCCATGCGGGAGTATGGTGCTGGAAACCATGTCTTGAAGTTTCCCCGTTTGTTACAAGAGAGAGAGGAGCGACGTGCAAGTCTGTTTAAAGTGCTTCCAAACTGGGCCCTATTGACAGGAGTAGGAGGGGCATAGCAGCTACTACAGATCTGGGGGTGGAGTGGAGTCGTGTGTGTGTGACTGCGTGTACTGTGTGTGTTTGTGCCTGTGTTGTGAGAGAGACTTGGCATATAGAGAGCACTTCAACACAGCCCTCCCCAGTGGTGTGGGCCTGCTGGTTGGTTGTAGTCCTGGGTGGCTGCCCCTCTCGTCTGTAAATCTCTGTTAATTACACCAGCTCCATTAATGAGGAAACCCATGTGGGTTACTGTGTGGGTTAGGCCGGGCGGTATAACGTATTTGACTAAATACCAGCATTGATGCATGGACCGGTTTGGGTTTTTACTTTACCTTCTATAACGGTATTTGAATGTTTGGTTTGTAATATGCCGTGTGTAACGCCCATTTTTATTGTTTGCACTGCTACTTGAGTCATCCTGCTCCTCTCTGCCGATGTCACAAAGGGCTATACAGAAACCCAGCTAGGAAAAACTCCCATGAAAGGCAAAATCTAGGAAGAAACCTGGAGAGGAACCAGGCTCTGAGGGCTGGCCAGTCCTCTTCTGGCTGTGCCGGGTGGAGATTATAACAATTCATGGCCATTAAGGCCAGTTCTTTCTCCAAGATGTTCAAATGTTCATAGATGACCAGCAGGGTCAAATAATAATCATAGTGGTTGTAGAGGTTGCAACAGGTTAATACATCAGGAGTGAATGTCACTTGGCTTTTCATAGCCAGGCATTTAGATGCGGTAGAGAGCGCAGGTAGTTGTGTGTGTGCGTACGATGAAAACAGCAGGTCTGTGACAAGGTGGCACGTCCAATGAACAGGTCAGGGTTCCATAACCGCAGGCAGAAGAGTTGACCAGGTGGACTGGGGACAGCTAGGAGTCATCAGGGCAGGTGGTCCTGAAGCATGGTCCTAAGGCTCAGGTCCTCCGGGAGGGGAGGTAGAGTGGGAGAATTAGAGTGAGCATACTTAAATTCACACAAGACACCGGATAATAACATCAGATTTAACAAACTGACCCTAGCCCCCCGGCACATAGACTATTGGAGCATAGATACTGGAGGCTGAGACGGGGGGGTCAGGAGACACTGTGGCCACTTCCGACAATACCCCCGGACAGGGCCGACCAGGCAGGATATAACCCCACCCACTCTGCCAAAACACAGCCCCCACACCAATAGAGGGATATCAACAACCACCAACTTACTACCCTGAGACAAGGCTGAGTATAGCCCAAAAAAGATCCCCTCCACTGCACAAGCCTGAGGGGGCGACAAACCGGACAGAAAGTGACGCACCCCTCCTAGGGATGGCATGGAAAGCACCAGTAAGCCAGTGACTCAGCCCCTGTAATAGGGTCAGAGGCAGAGAATCCCAATGGAGAGATGGGAACCGGCCAGGTAGAGACAGCAAGGGTGGTTCGTCGCTCCAGAGCCTTGCCGTTCACCCTTGCACCCCTGGACCAGACTACACTCAATCATAGGACCTACTGAAGAGATGAGTCTTCAGTAAAGACTTAAAGTTCGAGACGGAGTCTGCGTCTCACATGGATAGGCAGACCATGCCATGAAAATTGAGCTCTAAGAGAAAGCCCTGCCTCCAGCTGTTTGCTTAGAAATTCTAGGGACACGGCAGGACCAAATCTGAGAGGTAAGTAGGAGCAAGCCAATATAATGCTTTGTAGGTTAGCTGTTAAACCTTGAAATCAGCCCTAGCCTTAACAGGAAGCCAGTTTAGAGAGGCTAGCATGGGAGTAATATGATCAAATGTTTTGGTTCTAGTCCAGATTCTAGCAGCCGTGTTTAGCACTAATTTAAGTTTATTTAGTGCCTTATCCGGGTAGCCGGAGAGTAGAGCATTGCAGTAATCTAATCTAGAAGTGACAAAATTATGGATAAGCATTTCTGCATCATTTTTGGACAAAAAATGACAGATTTTTGCAATGTTTACAAAGATGGAAAAAAGCTGTCCAGTGTAACGCCGAGGTCCTTCAGTTTTTTAGTGGATAACTGTATAATTAAAAATAAAAGTAAAATATATAGTGAGAACACTGAAACTTACAATTGATTTGTCAGAGGACAAACCATCCACGGAGACGAACTGATATCTCTCTGACAGATAAGATCTAAACCAGGCAATAACTTGTCTGTGTAGACCAATTAAGGTTTCAAATCTCTCCAAAAGAATATGGTGGTCGATGGTGTCAAAAGCAGTACTAAAAGCAGTACTAAGGTCTAAGAGCACAAGGACAGATGCAGAGCCTTGGTCTGATGCCATTAAAAGGTAACTTACCACTTTCACGAGTGCAGTCTCAGTGCTATGATAGTGTCTAAAACCAGACTGGTGTTTCGTATACATTATTTGTCTTCAGGAAGGCAAAAACAGCTTTTTCTAAGATTTTTGAGAGAAATGGGAGATTCGATATAGGCCGATAGTTTTTTACATTTTCTGGGTCAAGGCTTGGCTTTTTCAAGAGTCTTTATTACGGCCACTTTTAGAGAGTTTGGTACACATCCGGTGAATAGGGAGCCATTTATTATGTTCAGCATAGGCGGGCCAAGCACAGGAAGTAGCTCTTTCAGTAGTTTAGTTGGAATAGGGTCCAGTATGCAGGTTGAAGGTTTAGAGGCCATGACAATTTTCATGAATGTGTCAAGAGATATAGGAGTGTCTCCATTGATCCTAGGTCCTGGCAGTTCTGTGCAGACTCAGGACAGCTGAGCTTTGGGGAAATACGCAGATTCAAAGAGGAGTCCGTAATTTGCTTTCTAATGATAATTATCTTTTCGTTGAAGAAGATCATGAATTCATCACGGCTAAAGTGAAAGGCATCCTCTCTTCGGGAATGCCACTTTTTAGTTAGCTTTGCAACAGTATCAAATAGAAATTTAGGATTATTCTTATTCTCCTCAATTAGGTTGGAAAATAGGATGATCGAGCAGCAGTGAGGACTCTTCGATATTGCACTGTACTTTCTTTCTAAGCTAGTAGGAAGACTTCCAGTTTGGTGGAGCGCCATTTCCGTTCCAGTTTTCTGGAAGCTTGTTTCAAAGCTTGGGTATTTTCTGTGTACCACGGAGCTAGTTTCTTTTGGCCAATATTTTTTGTTTTTAGGAGTGCGATTACATCTAGGGAATTACGCAAGGTTACATTTAGATCCTCAGTTTGATCATTAACTGATTTTTGTACTCCGACGTACTTGGATAGGTGGAGGGAGTCTGGAAGGGCATCTAGGAATCTTTGGGTTGTCCGAGAATTTATAGCATAGCTTTTGATGATCGTTGGTTGGGGTCTAAACAAAAATTTACTTTTTGAGATTGCAAACTACATAAAATGGTGGTCCGATAGTCCAGGATTATGAGGAAAAACATTTAGATCCACAATATTTTTTCCACGGGACAGAACTAGATCCAGGGTATGACTGTGGCAATGAGAAGGTCCGGAGACATGTTGTTCAAAACCCACTGAGTCAATGATGGCGCCGATAGCCTTTTGTAGTGGATCTGTGGACTTTCCATGTGAATGTTAAAGGCACCAAAAATGTGAATATTATCTGCCATGACTACAAGGCCTTTCACTGTACTTGTGCACGTGACATTCACATTCACTCTTTTCTTTCGCTCTCTCCTTCCCTCTCTCGCTCTCTCGCTCACTCCTTCCCCCTCCTCTCTCGCTCACTCCTTCCCCCTCCTCTCTCTCTCTCTCTCTCTCTCTCTCTCTCTCTCTCTCTCTCGTTCTCTCTCTCTCTCTCGTTCTCTCTCGCACCTTCCCTCTCTCTCCTCTTTCTCTCTCGTTCTCTCTCGCACCTTCCCTCTCTCTCCTCTTTCTCTCTCGTTCTCTCTCGCACCTTCCCTCTCTCTCCTCTTTCTCTCTCTCTCTCCCTCCTTCCTTCCCTTGCTCTCCCTTCCTTCTCTCTCTCTCCTTCCTTCCCTTGCTCTCCCTTCCTTCTCTCTCTTCGCTCTCTCCTCTTTCTCTTCACTCTCTTGGCCACATGTTCCTGTCCTGCTTCAGAGAGAAGGAACGCCCCAGAGCCCATTGCTTTTCTATCTTCTCTTGGCTCTCACCCCTCATCTCTTCCTTCTCTCTCTGCTCCCTCCTCTCCCTTCCTCTGCTCTATGCCCTCTGCTCTTTTACATATCTACCTCTCCCCTACCTGCAGGTATTTAATGAGGAGATAGTTCCCATTAAAGGTCCTGTGCTGGCTGTCATAAGAGGCTCTGAGAGGAGTGAAGGAAAGGCCCCTTCAGAGGAGGAGAGAGCGCAGGAGGGGAGGGGCAGAGGAGGAGAGAGCGCAGGAGGGGAGGGGCGGAGGAGGAGAGAGCGCCAGAGGGGATGGGGCGGAGTAGAAGAGACAGGCAGAGAGAAAAGAAAATGTGGATGACAGGAAAAAGGGGAGATGATGGGCAGAATTGGATGGATAGAAGTTTAGGAGAAATGTGGAGGCAGACAGATTAATGGGTTGGTATGTGGGGGCGAAGTTTTTCTTTACTTTCCTCACTTCTCTAATGAGACACCTTGGTAAATGGCTACTCACTCGCTCTCTCTCTCATTTTCTCGCTATCTCTCTCCCACTTGTTCTCCCTCTTGTTCTCTCTCGTGTTTTCTCTCTCGTGTTTTCTCTCTCGTGTTTTCTCTCTCGTGTTTTCTCTCTCGTGTTTTCTCTCTCGTGTTTTCTCTCTCGTGTTTTTTCTCTCGTGTTTTTTCTCTCGTGTTTTTTCTCTCGTGTTTTTTCTCTCTCTCGTTTTCTCTCTCTCGCTTTCTCTCTCGCTTTCTCTCTCGATTTCTCTCTCTCGCTCGTTTTCTCGCGCTCGTTTTCTCGCTCTCGATTTCTCGCTCTCGCTCGTTTTCTCGCTCTCGTTTTCTCGCTCTCGATTTCTCGCTCTCGCTCGCTCGCTTTCTCTCTCGCTTTCTCTCTCGCTTTCTCTCTCGATTTCTCTCTCGATTTCTCTCTCTCGCTCGTTTTCTCGCACTCGCTCGTTTTCTCGCTCTCGCTCGTTTTCTCGCTCTCGCTCGTTTTCTCACTCTCGCTCGTTTTCTCTCTCGCTCGTTTTCTCTCTCGCTCGTTTTCTCTCTCGCTCGTTTTCTCTCTCGCTCGTTTTCTCGCTCTCGCTCGTTTTCTCGCTCTTCGTTTTCTCTCTCGCTCTTCGTTTTCTCTCTCGCTCTTCGTTTTCTCGCTCTCGTTTTCTCACTCGCTCTCGCTCGTTTTCTCTCTCTCTCTCGCTCTCGCTCTCGTTTTCTCACTCGCTCTCTCGCTCTCGTTTTCTCTCTCTCCCTCTTGTTCTCTCTCGTTTTCTCTCTCTCGTTTTCTCTCGCTCGTTTTCTCTCGCTCGTTTTCTCTCGCTCGTTTTCTCGCTCTCGCTCGTTTTCTCGCTCTCGCTCGTTTTCTCGCTCTCGCTCGTTTTCTCGCTCTCGCTCGTTTTCTCGCTCGTTTTCTCTCTCTCTCTCTCGTTTTCTCACTCTTTCTCTCTCGTTTTCTCTCTCGTTTTCTCACTCTTTCTCTCTCGTTTTCTCACTCTTTCTCTCTCGTTCTCTCTCTCGTTTTCTCACTCTTTCTCTCTCGTTTTCTCTCTCTCTCGTTTTCTCTCTCGTTTTCTCTCTCGTTTTCTCTCTCGTTTTCTCTCTCTCGTTTTCTCTCTCGTTTTCTCTCTCTCTCTCTCGTTTTCTCTCTCTCTCGTTTTTTCTCTCTCTCTCTCGTTTTCTCTCTCTCTCGTTTTTTCTCTCTCTCTCTCGTTTTCTCTCTCTCGTTTTCTCACTCTTTCTCTCTCGTTTTCTCTCTCTCGTTTTCTCACTCTTTCTCTCTCGTTTTCTCTCTCTCGTTTTCTCTCTTTCTCTCTCGTTTTCTCTCTCGTTTTCTCACTCTTTCTCTCTCTCGTTTTCTCTCTCTCTCTCTCGTTTTCTCTCTCTCTCGTTTTCTCTCTCTCTCGTTTTCTCTCTCTCTCGTTTTCTCACTCTCTCTCGTTTTCTCACTCTCTCTCGTTTTCTCTCTCGTTTTCTCACTCTTTCTCTCTCTCGTTTTCTCTCTCGTTTTCTCTCTCTCTCTCTCGTTTTCTCTCTCTCTCTCTCTCTCGTTTTCTCTCTCTCTCTCGTTTTCTCTCTCTCTCTCGTTTTCTCTCTCTCGTTTTCTCTTTCTCTCTCTCTCTCTCTCTTTCGCTTGTTTTCTCGCTCTCGCTTGTTTTTTCTCTCTCGCTCGTTTTCTCTCTCGCTCGTTTTCTCTCTCGCTCGTTTTCTCTCTCGCTCGTTTTCTCTCTCGCTCGTTTTCTCTCTCGCTCGTTTTCTCTCTCGCTCGTTTTCTCTCTCGCTCGTTTTCTCTCTCGCTCGTTTTCTCTCTCGCTCGTTTTCTCTCTCGCTCGTTTTCTCTCTCGCTCGTTTTCTCGCTCGCTCGTTTTCTCGCTCTCTCTCGCTCGTTTTCTCGCTCTCTCTCGCTCGTTTTCTCGCTCTCTCTCGCTCGTTTTCTCGCTCTCGCTCTCGCTCGTTTTCTCTCTCTCGCTCGTTTTCTCTCTCTCGCTCGTTTTCTCTCTCGCTCGTTTTCTCGCTCTCGCTCGTTTTCTCTCTCTCTCTCTCTCTCGCTCGTTTTCTCGCTCGTTTTCTCGCGCTCTCTCTCGCATTCTCTCTCTCTCTCTCGTTTTCTCGCTCTCGTTTTCTCGCTCTCTCTCGTTTTCTCTCTCTCGTTTTCTCGCTCTCGTTTTCTCGCTCTCTCTCGTTTTCTCTCTCTCGTTTTCTCTCTCTCGTTTTTTCTCTCTCGTTTTCTCGCTCTCGTTTTCTCGCACTCGCTCGTTTTCTCGCACTCGCTCGTTTTCTCGCGCTCGCTAGTTTTCTCTCGCTCGTTCGTTTTCTCGCGCTCGTTTTCTTTCTCGCTCGTTTTCTTTCTCTCGCTCGTTTTCTTTCTCTCTCGCTCGTTTTCTTTCTTTCTCGCTCGTTTTCTTTCTCTCTCTCGCTCGTTTTCTTTCTCTCTCTCGCTCGTTTTCTTTCTCTCTCTCTCTCGTGTGTTCTCTCTCTCTCTCTCTCTCTCTCTCTCTCTCTCTCTCTCTCTCTCTCTCTCTCTCTCTCTCTCTCTCTCTCTCTCTCGTGTTCTCTCTCTCTCTCTCTCGTGTTCTCTCTCTCTCTCTCTCGTGTTCTCTCTCTCTCTCTGTCAAATTCAAATTCAAATTCGGCTTTATTGGCATGAAAGTTACAACTTAACAATATTGCCAAAGCACTTTACAATGTAACAATAAAAAGAACGTTC
>CM042397.1:17885388-17900388 GCA_023634145.1 Thymallus thymallus | reverse complement strand
TGAGAACAAGTTACACCTTGACACAACATCAACAGTTCTTTAAACACAATCAAAAATCCCCTTTTAGTTCTTCTCGTATAAAATGAAGCAGCAAGTCACTTTCTTTCTCCCTCGCTTCTCCAGATCGTTTCCTTCAAGCGCTGTTAAATCGGGCCTCTGAGTCTCAAAGCTATCAGTTTAGTCTCTGATCTTCCAGCAGAGAAAACACAACTTGTTTAAAGGGACCTGAATGGCTGGCCTGTCTGCCTGCATCCATCTGTCTGTGTCTGTGTCTGTCTGTCTGCGCTGCTCTCTGCCAGACAGTTGTTTGTCTCTGTGGAAGAACAAACCCGGCGAGACAACAGCAACACTTGGCTCCGAAACAATGGGAAACTGGCTGCTGTGGCTCGGGTCCGCTCTCTCGCTCGTGCACGTCATTCACCAGCTTGACTACAAATCATGCATGAAATATGCCCCTGCCCCTGTCTCTGTGTCGATCCACTCAAAACCTCTGTGGCAGACGGGTGCAGGTGTAGGCTGGTCTGCTGAAATACCAACTGTAGATCTAGTCCAGAACCCTGGTGTGAATGGTGTCTCTACGGACCCAATGGAATGCTCATCAGTAGTGGTAACTGTCACTCACCATCTAATAAAGTAGGGGAATCATTTGGCTCATCCACTATGAAGCCTTAATTGGTTGCCAGCAGGGTTGACTGGTATGTTTTGCCCCAGTTAAGCACCTAGATTTAAGTCATTTGGTTTAATGTATGCATGTGTGAGTGTGGGCTTTTTGATGTGTGTGGCCTTATTTTGGGGTTTGCTGATACCTCTGAGGAAAGTGTGTTGTATAAAAAGTGTGTGTGTGTGTCTTGTGTGTATTCAATACCGTTTGTGTGTCTTGAGCAGCACTGTTTACTCAGGTTGGTTGGAGAGCGCCTGGATAGAGAGCGGAGGGAGAGTGGAGGGGAGGGCAAGTCATGCATTATAAAAAGCTGCTGATGAGTTCTGCGCTCGGGGGTTCAGACGACAAGTTTAAAAGATCACACACCTATTAAGGCAGAGCTGAGGAAAGGTTGTGTGTGTGTGTGTGTGTGTGTGTGTGACCCAGTCTGCTCTAGATTGATCAGATAAAAGTCTCCTTGAACACGTTCCATAACTTAATTAACTTTATTTGATGTGATAATTTTGGGGGACTTTTTCACGCATGAGGTACTGTAAATCTAACTGACACACAGACATGAGGTACTGTAAATCTATTAACAGACACACAGACATGAGGTACTGTAAATCTAACTGACACACAGACATGAGGTACTGTAAATCTATTAACAGACACACAGACATGAGGTACTGTAAATCTAACTGACACACAGACATGAGGTACTGTAAATCTATTAACAGACACACAGACATGAGGTACTGTAAATCTAACTGACACACAGACATGAGGTACTGTAAATCTATTAACAGACACACAGACATGAGGTTCTGTAAATCTATTAACAGACACACAGACATGAGGTTCTGTAAATCTAACTGACACACAGACTGGTAAAAGAGACTGAGGCATAAATTAATTAATCTTCTGGGCTCTGAGATTCCATAGCAACTGGCTTGTCTGCAGAGATCAAGAGGGCTGCTGTGATTCATTAATAAAGAAACCAGCAGGTCAGGGGTTAAGGCCATTAATGAACATCGCCACCACAATGATAGTAATATACGGCCTAGCTGACAAGGAGGACGATGGTGATGATGAAGATGATGATGAAGATGACAGGAGAACACAATAGTGAGGCGAAGACAGAGAGTAGATCAGTCAGTGTGTGTAAATAGTCAGGAGCTAGGTGCAGCGCTACGGCATAGTGTTGTTTCCACCTGGTTAGTTGGTGGAATAAGGGGTCAGGTTAGTGAGTGTGATTAGCCTAGCGTGGCTAGCCGTGCCATACAGCGGCTGAGTGCAGAGCCATGCCTATTGGTCTATTTATACCTACAGACACACATGAAACAGAAACACTACTGTAGGTAATGGGTACGGCCCAATTGGCACCCTATTCCTTATAGTCAACCATTGAGCACTAGAATAGGGAATACGGCGCTATTTGAGACGCAGCCATACAGAGTGCATCTCAACAGACACAGTGCTGTCTGTGTTGACTTCCCTGTTCCATCCCTCTTACTCAGTCTCTAGTTTATCTCCTTTCATCTGCCTCTTCTTTCTCCTCTCTCTCATCTTCATCTCCATCTCCCCTCCACACATGTCCCTCTCTCCCAGTCCTTGTGTGAGTTGCTAATCAGTGTCTTATGAGTGCCTTGCGAGTGTACTCCTGAGTGAATGTGTGTGTGTATTCCTCTGTGTGTGTGTGTGTGTGTGTGTGTGTGTGTGTGTGGAGATGTACGTCATTCATACTAAAGTTCCCCTGGAGTG
The DNA here is from genome assembly GCA_023634145.1 of Thymallus thymallus. Lineage (NCBI taxonomy): Eukaryota > Metazoa > Chordata > Actinopteri > Salmoniformes > Salmonidae > Thymallus > Thymallus thymallus. Next base: position 17,897,984 of record CM042397.1, on the reverse strand, counting down.
TGATTTATGGAGCCAGCTGTGGGGACCAGACTGTGCCACACTCACACACACAGTGATATACAATATTCCTGGTTACAATGCTCTCCTTCTGTCAACAGCACCATTTTCTTTGTACTGTGCCCCTGTAATGTCATCACAGGAAATGAGCTTGTGTTTATGAGTCTATTTCCTCCTTGGGGTCCTATACCCTCCTCTTATTTCTCTCTCTGTCACCCTGTCCCGCCTTTTTTCTCCCAGTCTTTTATTCTCTATGTCCCTCCCTCCCTGTCTAACCCTCCCTCCCTCCCTTCCTCCCCCCCCTGTCTTTCTCTCCGCTCCAGGCTAACACTTACACCTCCATCAGGAGCAAACAAGGGTCCTTGACATTCAATTTCCTGCACTTTTTCATTGTTTTTCTCCCCTTTCGTCTCTGCCTGAGTCGGACGGGCAGACAGAGGGACGGGCAGACAGACAGAGGGACGGGCAGAGGAAGGAACAGAGGGAGGGACTGGGAGGGTGTTTTTCATGGGGGGGGGGGGGCAGGCAGGCTCCATCCCTCCCTGTCTGAACAGCCCAGTAGCAAGGTCACCTTACTGCGATGCATGTGGGAGTTTTAGTGGCCATGACACAGCTTTTTCTGGGAACCGTTTCAGTGTCTTAAACTGTTTTCAAAGGAATGCTGCTTGAAAATGTTTGAATTCTTCTTGGAAATTGTTGGGCGATGTTTGGTTCTTTACTTCTGTGGGTTCAAAGGTTGCTGATAACCTCAGAGGAGTGTGTGTGGACATGTTTAACTATACTTGTGGGGACCAGAACTCCCAACAAGAATAGTAAACAAACAAAAACTGGGGACATTTTATTAGTCTCCACAAGGTCACATGCTGTTTCTAGAGGGTTTACTGTAGAGTTGGGGTTAGAATTAGGGTTACGGTTAGGGTTAGAATTAGGGTTAGGAGGGAAAATAGGATTTTGAATGTGACTGAATTTGGTGTCCCCACAAGGTTAGTTGTACAAGAGAGTATGTGTGTGTGTGGGGGGGGGCGCTCGCTGTCCTGTAGTGCAATAAATTAGTATGTTCGATGTTGTCTTGAACAGGTGGCTATGTCATCATGGAGTGTGTGTGTATGTACAGTTGAAGTCGGAAGTTTACATACACTTAAGTTGAAGTTAGCACATCTACTTTGTGCATGACACAAGTCATTCTTCCAACAATTGTTTACAGACAGATTATTTGAAAAGTGAAAAAGTGCAAGTCAATCCCAGAACAACAGCAAAGGACCTTGTGAAGATGCTGCAGGATTAACGGGGACAAAAGTATCTGTATCCACAGTAAAACGAGTCCTATGTTGACATAACCTGAAAGGCCACTCAGCAAGGAAGAATCCACTGCTCCAAAAAAGCCAGACAAAGATCGTACTTTTTGGAGAAATGTCCTCTGGTCTGATGAAACAAAAATAGAACTGTTTGGCCATAATGACCATCGTTATGTTTGGAGGAAAAAGGAGGAGGCTTGCAAGCCGAAGAACATCATCCCAACCGTGAAGTACGGGGGTGGCAGCATCATGTTGTGGGGATGCTTTGCTGCAGGAGGGGCTGGTGCACTTCACAAAATAGATGGCATCATGAGGAAGGAAAATTATGCGAATATATTGAAACAACATCTCAAGGCATCAGTCAGGAAGTTAAAGCTTGGTCGCAAATGGGTCTTCCAAATGGACAATGACCCCAAGCATACTTCCAAACTTCTGGCAAAATGGCTTAAGGACAACCAAGTCAAGGTATTGGAGTGGCCATCACAAAGCCCTGACCTCAATCCTATAGAAAATGTGTGGACCGAACTGTAAAAGTGTGTGCCAGCAAGGAGGCATGCAAAGCTGACACAGTTACACCAGTTCTGTCAGGAGGAATGGGCCAAAATTCACCCAACTTATTGTGGGAAGCTTGTGGAAGGCTACCCGGAACGTTTGACCCAAGTTTAACAATTTAAAGGCAATGCTACCGAATACTAATTGAGTGTATGTAAACTTCTGACCTACTGGGAATGTGATGAAATAAATAAATAAAAGCTGAAATAAATAATTCTCTCTACTATTATTCTGACATTTCACATTCTTAAAATAAAGTGGTGATCCTAACTGACCTAAAACAGGGAATTTTTACTAGGATTAAATGTCAGGAATTGTGAAAAACTGAGATTAAATGTATTTGGCTAAGGTGTATGTAAACCTCTGACTTCAACTGTGTGTGTATATATACAGTGGGGAGAACAAGTATTTGATACACTGCCGATTTTGCAGGTTTTCCTACTTACAAAGCATGTAGAGGTCTGTAATTTTTATCATAGGTATACTTCAACTGTGAGAGACGGAATCTAAAACAAAAATCCAGAAAATCACATTGTATGATTTTTAAATAATTAATTTGCATTTTATTGCATGACATAAGTATTTGATCACCTACCAACCAGTAGGAATTCCGGCTCTCACAGACCTGTTAGTTTTTCTTTAAGAAGCCCTCCTGTTCTCCACTCATTACCTGTATTAACTGCACCTGTTTGAACTCGTTACCTGTATAAAAGACACCTGTCCACACACTCAATCAAACAGACTCCAACCTCTCCACAATGGCCAAGACCAGAGAGCTGTGTAAGGACATCAGGGATAAAATTGTAGACCTGCACAAGGCTGGGATGGGCTACAGGACAATAGGCAAGCAGCTTGGTGAGAAGGCAACAACTGTTGGTGCAATTATTAGAAAATGGATGAAGTTCAAGATGACGGTCAATCTCCCTCGGTCTGGGGCACCATGCAAGATCTCACCTCGTGGGGCATCAATGATCATGAGGAAGGTGAGGGATCAGCCCAGAACTACACGGCAGGACCTGGTCAATGACCTGAAGAGAGCTGGGACCACAGTCTCAAAGAAAACCATTAGTAACACACTACGCCGTCATGGAATAAAATCCTGCAGCGCACGCAAGGTCCCCCTGCTCAAGCCAGCGGATGTCCAGGGCCGTCTGAAGTTTGCCAATGACCATCTGGATGATCCAGAGGAGGAATGCGAGAAGGTCATGTGGTCTGATGAGACAAAAATAGAGCTTTTTGGTCTAAATTCCACTCGCTGTGTTTGGAGGAAGAAGAAAGATGAGTACATCCCCAAGAACACATCCCAACCGTGAAGCATGGAGGTGGAAACATCATTCTTTGGGGATGCTTTTCTGCAAAGGGGACAGGACGACTGCACCATATTGAGGGGAGGATGGATGGGGCCATGTATTGCGAGATCCCGGACAACAACCTCCTTCCCTTAGTAAGATCATTGAAGATGGGTCGTGGCTGGGTCTTCCAGCATGACAACGACCCGAAACACACAGCCAGGGCAACTAAGGAGTGGCTCCGTAAGAAGCATCTCAAGGTCCTGGAGTGGCCTAGCCAGTCTCCAGACCTGAACCCAATAGAAAATCTTTGGAGGGAGCTGAAAGTCCGTATTGCCCAGCGACAGCCCCGAAACCTGAAGGATCTGGAGAAGGTCTGTATGGAGGAGTGGGCCAAAATCCCAGTGTGTGCAAACCTGGTCAAGAACTACAGGAAACGTATGATCTCTGTAATTGCAAACAAAGGTTTCTGTACCAAATATTAAGTTCTGTTTTTCTGATGTATCAAATACTTATGTCATGCAATAAAATGCTAATTAATTACTTAAAAATCATACAATGTGATTTTCTGGATTTTTGTTTTAGATTCCATCACTCACAGTTGAAGAGTACCTTTGATAAAAATTACAGACTTCTACATGCTTTATAAGTGGGAAACACTGCCGATTTTGCAGGTTATCAAATACTTGTTCTCCCCACTGTACGTATACTGTATACAGTCGTATGCAAAAGTTTGGGCACCCCTGACAATTTCCATGATTTCCCATTTATAAATAATTGGGTGTTTTGGATCAGCAATTTCATTTTGATCTATCAAATAACTGATGGACACAGTAATATTTCAGTAGTGAAATTAGGTTTATTGGATTAACAGAAAATGTGCAATATGCATCAAAACGAAATTAGACAGGTGCATCAATTTGGGCACCCCAACAGAAAGATCACATCAATATTTAGTAGAGTCTCCTTTTGCTAAAATAACAGCCTCTAGACGCTTCCTATAGCCTCTAATGAGTGTCTGGATTCTGGATGAAGGTATTTTGGACCATTCCTCCTTACAAAACATGTCCAGTTCAGTTAGGTTTGATGGTTGCTGAGCATGGACAGCCCGCTTCAAATCATCCCACAGATTCTCATTGATATTCATGTCTGGTGACTGGGATGGCCATTCCAGAACATTGTACTTGTTCCTCTGCATAAATGCCCGGGTAGATTTTGAGCAGTGTTTTGGGTCGTTTTCTTGTTGAAATATCCAGCCCCGGCATAACTTCAACTTTGTGACTGATTCTTCAACATTATTCCCAAGAATCTGCTGATATTGAGTGGAATCCATGCAACCCTCAACTTTAACAAGATTCCCAGTACCGGCACTGGCCACACAGCCCCACAGCATGATGGAACCCCCACCAAATTTTACTGTGGGTAGCAAAGTGTTTTTCTTGGAACGCTGTGTTCTTTTGCCGCCATGCATAACACCCCTTGTTATGACCAAATAACTCAATCTTTGTTTGATCAGTCCACAGCACCTTATTCCAAAATAAAGCTTGCTTGTCCAAATGTGCGTTTACATACCTCAAGCGACTCTGTTTGTGGCGTGTGTGCAGAAAAGGCTTCTTCCGCATCACTGTCCCATACAGCTTCTCCTTGTGCAAAGTGCGCTGAATTGTTGAACGATGCACAGTGACACCATCTGCAGCAAGATGATGTTGTAGGTCTTCGGAGTTGGTCTGTGGGCTGTTTTTGACCGTTCTAACCATCCTTTGCCTTTGCCTCCGATATTTTACTTGGCCTTAACAAGAACTGTGCCTGTGGTCTTCCATTTCCTCACTATGTTCCTCACAGTGGACACTGACAGCTTACATCTCTGCGATAGCTTTTTGTAGCCTTCCCCTAAACCATAATGTTGAACAATCTTTGTTTTCAGGTCATTTGAGAGTTGTTTTGATGCCCCCATGTTGCCACTCTTCAGAGGAGAGTCAAAGAGAACAACAACTTGTAATTGGCCACCTTATATACCTTTTCTCATGATTGGATGCACTTGTCTATGAAGTTCAAGGCTTAATGAGCTCACCAAACCAATTGTGTGTTCCAATTAATCATTGCTAAGTAGTTACAGGTATTCAAATCAACAGAATGACAAGGGTGCCCAAAAAAAATTTCACATCTCATTTAATTTCATACACCGTAATATTTCTACACTAAAAATCTTTGTCTGGACAATACCCCAGTACTCAGCTTTTATTAGAAAATGAATGGCATGCCACTGTGATCATTTTCTGTGACGACAGAGTAAATTATTATGCAGCCTCAGAGGGGTGCCCAAACCTTTTTTCATACGATTGTATATCACATACACACACCCTAAACATTAATAGACTGAGTCAAGTCCCTGTGTTGTGTTTTGTTTGTGAGTGGATGTGGTAAATGAGCAGAGCACACAGTTAGTTCTTGGAGTTGTGCGTTTGCGTGGCAGCTTTATCTATAGAAGTTGATGTATTGAGTGGTGTGGCAGAGATCATCTGTTCATGGCTGGTCTTCCTGTATATGATGTGATTGTGCTTTGTCCATTAGAAGGTCTGTCTCGGTCTGTTGTTTGCATAGGTGTAAGGTGATTGACGGTCTAATTCACTGATGTGTCTGTCTGTTGGTTGCTGTAATTTATACAGTGTAAGTAGACTGACTGACTGATCTTCCCTGTCTCTCGCTCTCACTCTCTCTTTTTGTCTTTATATTTCTCTTTTTTTTCTATCTATCTCTCCCTGTAGGTGAGTGTGGTGCAGGACTCTGTGAACATCTCAGGTCAGAACACTATGAACATGGTGAAGGTGCCAGACTGCAGGCTGGCTGATGAGCTGGGAGGGCTGTGGGAACACTCCCGCTTCACTGACTGCTCCCTGTGTGTGGCGGGACAGGAGTTCCAGGCACACAAAGCCATCTTGGCAGGTAAGACTACTACACATGCATGCACACCACACACCACACACCACACTGGACTTTGATGAACAAACAAGTTGTGTGTGTTGAGGCTTGGCCCCACACTGACCAATCAGATTGTGCTCCATGGCTAAATATGTAGTTGCTCTAAGTTGTTTATTTACGGGATTTTATGTATTGTGTTGTCATCAACTCCAATTCTAATATTAGTCCATTATAGCCTAGTTCGTTAAATAGCCCCATATTTGATGAATATTTTTAACATGTTTGCAGTCCACATTGTTTTAATTGCATTACTTTAATATGTAAATACATTATTAAACATAGGCTATAGCATTCACACTGATATATACACTGATTCACGCTGTATACAACGACCCACAACCCAGTGTGATAAAGGGTTAGGCCCACTGTAAATTGCAGTCTGGACATGCCGAACATAGTCAATAAGCAAGACTACATTCACTAGGCTCTGCATTGTGTCACAACCGGCCGTGACCGGCAGTCCCATAGGGCGGCACACAATTGGCCCAGTGTCGTCCGGTTTAGGAGAGGGTTCGACCTTTGCCTCTCCTGAGCCCGTTGGGGAGTTGCAGGGATGAGACAAGATTGTAAGTAATTGGGTCGCAATTGGATTTCACGAAATTTGAGAGAAAATGGGGTAAAATTACAACAAAAATAATAATAATAATTTTAAAAAAATATACTAAACTGCATCTTGTTTTAAATAAGCTAAGTCTAAATAGTTACAGGCACCATAATTGCTCCTCCATATAATACAAACAAGGCAACATAGACTATGGAGGGTTTTATTTACGTCCAAACTTTTTTAAGGAGCTGGATAAAGATCCAATATAAAGAGAGAGGGTGAATGTCACCATTATACTGCTCGCAAATGTAATGGTTCCATTATGTTTAGAAAACAACATCTTACAGATCATATTTTTGCACTTCTACAGAAATAGCAGTTGGTGTCTCAACTTACTGTTTTGTGACAAAACAAGCAGTGTTGATTTGACACTTCCAGATGAGTGGAAGATGCAATTATTTTGTAATAATGTTAAAGGAAAAACAATAAGCCGTCTATTGTAATAACTTAATGTTCCTAAACAGACTTCCTACAGTCACTGACACCTTTCATTCCATGGGCATCGGACATAGGCCTAATAAGTCCAAACTTTTCACAGAAGCTGCATGGATATGTCCAATATAAAGAAAAAACGGGAATGTCTGACTTTTGATGCTCATGCTATTTTTATGAAACATTGTTTATAGGCTACTGATTAGGCTACTGATTAGGCTACTGTGCACCTCCGCTGACAAAATCGAAGCTATAACAAATTGCATCACCATTAAATCCAGCTTTTGGTTATGTCACCAGTAGCGCTGCTTGAAATTGGCGCACGTGTTTAAAGACACCCCAAATATTTCCACCCCTCCCACCTTAGCGCAAGCGAGCTGAAATAAGACAGGTGAATTACCAACCCTGATCCCAGGGTTGGAAAATAGCAGAGCACTGTCATTTTTGAAGTTGAAATTGCCAAATAGCGTGCTTTTAATGCCAGATGAAAATAGAGCCCCATGTCTGAGTAACTGACTAAAACTTTGAGGAACTCTCCCTGTGGAGAATGGGAATGGCTGTCAATTATCGAGTAATTTTAATTGTGTGCTGCTGTGGCGTTGGGGTCTTCACTCTCTCTCTCTCCATCCCCCTCATCTGACTGTCTACGCCTCCTTCTCTCCCTTTCTCCTTCTCTCCCTCGTTTCTTCCGCTACTTGGGTCAGGTGACCCCCACTCCCCTCGTTGTTCTCCCTCTCCTCCACCATTCCTGTGACAACTCTCCGGGCCGTTAATCGCTGTTGAGACGGACAGAGCAGGATCAAAGGGGCTGTGGAGAGTGTGTGCTGGCTGAGCGGAACGCCTCAAATTGGCTTCTTATTGGCCATGTGATATAGAAAAGTGTGTGGTGCTTCTCTCTCACTCTCTCCCTCTCTCTCTGTCTACTGCAGCATGAGCTCAGCACTGCAGCTCTATAATTCCCTCACACTGCTATGGAACAACACTCACAACAAAACAACTCTCAGCTATGGAACAACACTCACAACAAAACAACTCTCAGCTATGGAACAACACTCACAACAAAACAACTCTCAGCTATGGAACAACACTCACAACAAAACAACTCTCAGCTATGGCACAACACTCATCAGAAGGCCCTAAAGCAAAGCCAGTTGTCCTATCTCCAAGCAGGGAAACTTTCTCACTGTGAAGAATGGGAATGGCTTTTTGAGCCATTTTAATTGTGGTGTTGGGGTTCTCTCTCGCTCTCTACCTCTGTCTCTGTCTCTCTCTCTCGCTGTCTCTCTCTCTCTCTCGCTGTCTCTCTCTCTCTCTCGCTGTCTCTCTCTCTCTCTCGCTGTCTCTCTCGCTGTCGCTCTCTGGGACTCCTCTCTGATTAAACAACTCTGTGGTTTAGTGCGGTATAATTGCAGATACTGTTTGTTCATCCCAAATGGTGCCCTATTCCCTAGTGCACTACCCTGGTCAAAAATAGTGCCCTATATAGGGAATAGGGTGCCATTTGGGGCACATACTGTATCTCCTGGATCATGGCCCTGCTAGTCTTCAGTGAGAACTGGTGCTGCTTGTCAAACTCACTGAAGAGGGCTTCATTAGGCCTTGGCAGTAGCAGCAGCAGGACGGTGTGTACAAGAGGCCTTTCTTTCTTTCCGCTCTCGCTCTCACTCTCTCCCATGTACAAATTACCTCGACTAACCTGTACCCCTGTACATTGACTTGGTACCGGTACCCCCTGTATATATCCCCGTTATTTTGTTACTTTTTATTGTATTTTTTATTAGTTTATTTAGTAAATATTTTCTTAACTCTATTTCTTGAACTGCATTGTTGGTTAAGGGCTTGTAAGTAAGCTTTTCACGGTCAGGTCTACACATGCTGTATTCGGCGCATGTGACAAATAAGATTTGATTTGATCTCTCATCTCTGTCGCTTCTCTCTCTCTCTCTCTCTCTCTCTCTCTCTCTCTCTTGCCCCCCCCCCCAGCCCGATCGCCAGTGTTCAGTGCCATGTTTGAGCATGAGATGGAGGAGAGTAAAAAGGTGAGTGAGTGTTGGAGACGGTGTTGTGACCTGAACAGCCATGTGTCTCAGTGGGGAGGATCTTCACATATCTTTCTCTCTGTTGCATCATTGCTAGTTCAGACAGGGATATGTCTACACGGTTACTGTACCCTTCCAGAATGTTGCATCTGTCTGCATGGAGTTCACAGGCTCACTATAATATCTGTTACTGCAGGATTTGTGGGAGTTTGACCAAAATATATCCTTCCTAGGTATATGTTTGAGTGTTGATAATTATTGTGTGTGTGCACATGCGTGCGTATGAGTGAGTCCTGCTCATCTGATAGGGAGGTGGTGAGATTGAACCTCAGTGATTTAGAGGCCGTGTCAGCGGAACATTGATGCGGGCCCCGCTCAAATAGGGAAATTATAAAGCACACAGCGAGGAAATGCATCTTAATTGCTATTTAAGTGGGCGTCTTCATCAAGGAGAGGGGGAGGGATGTGTCCCCATATGATAGAGAAAACCGATTCAACAGTCTATAGAGAGAGGATGAATGAGTTTGTAAAGAAACACAATAATAGCCAAGCTCTGTGCCTGTTGGTGTGTATTGGTAGACTGTTTGTGTGTGTGTATTGGTAGACTCTGTGTGTGTGTGTGTGTGTGTGTGTGTGTGTGTGTGTGTGTGTGTGTGTGTGTGTGTGTGTGTGTGTGTGTATTGGTAGACTCTATGTGTATTGGTAGACTCTGTGTATGTGTGTGTGTGTCTTGGTAGAGTGTGTGTGTGTCCTGGTAGAGTGTGTGTGTGTGTGTGTATTGGTAGATTCTGTGTGTGTGTGTGTGTGTGTGTGTGTGTGTATTGGTAGACTCTCTGTATGTGTGTGTGTGTGTGTATTGGTAGACTCTGTATGTGTGTGTGTATTGGTAGACTGTGTGTGTGTGTGTATTGGTAGACTCTCTGTGTGTGTGTGTGTGTGTGTGTGTATATTGGTAGACTGTGTGTGTTTATTGGTAGACTCTGTGTGTGTGTGTGTGTGTGTGTGTGTGTGTGTGTGTGTGTGTGTGTGTGTGTGTGTGTGTGTGTGTGTGTGTGTGTGTGTCTGTGTGTATTGGTAGACTCTGTGTGTGTTTATTGGTAGACTCTGTGTGTGTGTGTGTGTGTGTGTGTGTGTGTTTATTGGTAGACTCTGTGTGTGTGTGTGTGTGTGTGTGTGTGTGTGTGTGTGTGTGTGTGTGTGTGTGTGTGTGTATTGGTAGACTCTGTGTGTGTGTGTGTGTGTGTATTAGTAGACTCTGTGTGTGTGTGTGTGTGTGTGTATTGGTAGACTGTGTGTGTGTGTGTGTGTATTGGTAGACTCTGTGTGTGTGTGTGTGTGTGTGTATTGGTAGACTCTGTGTGTGTATTGGTAGACTCTGTGTGTATTGGTAGACTCTGTGTGTGTGTGTGTGTGTGTGTGTGTGTGTATTGGTAGACTGTGTGTGTGTGTGTGTGTGTGTGTGTGTGTGTGTATTGGTAGACTCTGTGTGTGTATTGGTAGACTCTGTGTGTTTATTGGTAGACTCTGTGTGTGTGTATTGGTAGACTCTGTGTGTGTATTGGTAGACTCTGTGTGTGTTTATTGGTAGACACTGTGTGTGATGAGGTCAGTGTGTGCCTATAGACCTTGAAAGATCACGTCTGTACAGAATGAATGTTTTTGTTTGTTGGTGATAAACAAACACGTGTGTCTGTGCCAATGTGTAATGGGTTGATTTGTAGTGTGCTGTTTTGTTGTTAGTGTCCAGAGCGGAACATTAATGTGCTATAAGCTGTCTGTATACCCGGCCTGACCCCACTGAAATACCTCAGGTCGCCGTGGCGACGCTAAAGCAGCAACATAATTGGTTTACTGCCTTGTTCTGCCTCTCGGAGCGGAGAAAAGGGTTCAGGTTACCGTTACCGTGTCGACGAGCGATAAAGAGTGCCTGCCGTTGGCTGCAGGCACCGTGTGTTGGGAACAAATGCGGCAGATTAATTCCAGGAATCGACTGGGGGGAAAAAATATATATCTCAAATGTCGTTTTCAATTTTGGGGTTGAACGTGTTCAGACTGTTTCAGAGGTGTTTTGGTGCTCTGGTCTGCTCACAACTATTTGGTGTGTGTTTTTTATGGGGTTTAGGCATGGTCGGTTTGTGACATGAATGATACAGTAGATAATAAAATTAGCTATACTGAACAATAATATAAACACAACAATTTCAAAGATTTTACTGAGTTACAGTTCATAGAAGGAAATCAGTAAATTTAAATAAATTCATTAGGCCCTAATCTATTGATTTCACATGACTGGGCAGGGGTGCAGCCATGGGTGAGCCTGGGAGGGCATAGGCCCACCGACTTGGGATCCAGGCCCACACGCTGGGGAGCCAGGCCCAGCCAATCATAAATAGTTTTTCCCCACAAAAGGGCTTTATTACAGACAGACAAATACTCCACAGCACCCCCCCCCCCCCCCCCGACTATCCCGCAGGTGAAGAAGTCGGATGGGGAGTTCCTGGGGTGTTGTGATTACACGTGGTATGAGGTTGTGAGGCCGGATGGATGTATTGCCAAATTCTCTAAAACGATGTTGGAGGCAGATTATGGAAGAGAAATGATCATTCAATTCTCTGGCAACAGCTCTGGTGGACATTATTGCATTAAGCATGCTAATTGCACACTCCCTCAACGTGAGACATCTGTAGCATTGTGTTGTGACAAAACTGCACATTTTAGAGTGGCCTTTTATTGTGCCCAGCACAAGGTGCACCTGTGTAATGTTCATGCTATTAAATCAGCTTCTTGATATGCCACACCTGTCAGGTGGATGGATTATCTTGGCCAAGGAGAAATGCTCACTAATAGGGATGTACAGTAAACAAAACATTTGAGAGAAATACGCTTTTTTGTGCGTATGGAACGTTTCTGGGATCTTTTATTTCAGCTCAGCTATGAAACATGGGACCAACACTTCACATGTTGTGTTTATATTTTTGTTCAGTGTAGATGGATCAAATCAAATTAAACGTTATTTGTCACATGCGCCAAATACAACAGGTGTAGACCTTACAGTGAAATGCTTACTTACAAGCCCTTAACCAACAATGCAGTTCAAGAAAGAGTAAAAAAATAAGTACCACAATAACGAGGCTATATACAGGGGTTACCGGTACTGAGTCATTGTACAGGGGTACAAGTGTGTTGGAAGAGTCCAGTGAGTGTGTGGGTAGAGTCCAGTGAGTGACTATGCATCGCTAATAGACAGCAGGTAGCAGCAGTGTAAAAACAAATGGAGTGGGGGTCCTAGACTTGGCGGTCCGGTACCGCTTGCATTGCGGTAGCAGAGAGAACAGTATGACTTGAGTGACTGGAGTCTTTGAACATTTTTGGGGCTTTCCTCTGACACCACCTAGTATATAAGTCCTGA
>CM042397.1:17782888-17880388 GCA_023634145.1 Thymallus thymallus | reverse complement strand
GATAGTGCAGTGCAGTGCAGTGCAGTGCAGTGGAGTGCAGTGCAGTGCAGTGCAGCACCCTGAGGGTGTGAGGAGGCTGGGGATTCCCACAGGGCCCAGTGGTGTGCAGTCTGTCAGGCCTGTAGAGGATGGAGGGATTGGATGGAGGTGCCAGGAGAGGACAGTGCTAATATCTCTCCTTGTCGCTCTCTGCCTCACTATTTCCTCCTCTCCTTCTGACTTTTCTCTCTTTGTCGCTCCCTCTCTCCCCCCCCCCCCCGTTCTCTTTCTCCCCCACGTCTCTCTCTCCCTCCCTCCCTCTCTCTCCCTCCCTCTCTCGCTCTCTCTCTAGCCATGCTGCTGAGGTGATGGAGACGTCTGGCTGGAAGTCCATGGTGGCATCCCACCCCCACCTGGTGGCTGAGGCATATCGCTCCCTGGCCTCGGCCCAGTGCCCCTTCCTGGGACCCCCACGCAAACGCCTCAAACAGTCCTAGTGTCCCTGGATCCCTTGCCCAGCTCTGCTCTGCCCTGGGACCACAGAGGATCCTACTCTACTCTCCTCCTCCTCCAGGCCTCCTCCAGAACCTAGAGATGCCAAGATTGATACCAGAGCTCCTCCCTTCCTCCTCCCTCAGCTGAAAAGACAGAGGGGGTGGTATGGATTTGGTACAAAGATGATGACAAAGGGAGGATCCACCCTGATAATTGTTATCAACTGAATATGGACATTGACCAGTGACTACCTTGTCTTACCCTGTACACCTGTAGAGAACAGAGTGTTTGGGTAGAGAGGGAGGGAGGTAGAAGTTGTACATAATTTTTTTTTTACATTTAATTTTTTTAAATTCCTCCTTTCTTGTAGCATTGTGTAAAATCAGAAAAACAAACAAAAGAGACAGCTTTGAGTGATGAGGAAGTGCCACCATGTCCCCTTAATCTTCCCTGAGCAGAAAAACACCCCTGTAGTTCATGTTTGACATCCATCTTGTACAAAAGAAGAACATTTAAGCATTTTTCTTACCGAAGGGCAAAAAGAAAGGTGATTTCTGCAAGAAACAAGATGGAGATGAACACGTTTTAATGTTCAAAATGTCCAACCTTTTTCTCTAAGATAAACAACATACAAAAGTATTATTATATCAACTGTTTTTACTCCGACCCTTTCAGGACTACTTTCCTCATTGGTGGAATTAGAACGCACTCCTACATGACTGTCAAAACGCAAACAAATGTTTAGTCTCAACTCAACATCAAATACAGCTATTTTGCATTGTAAAAGCCTTGTCGTCTTTCAATATCTGCTGAGTTCTCGTGTGTGTGTGTGTGTGTGTGGTGACCATGTCTGCCAATGATTGACTGGTTGAACACCTGTTTGAAATTGCTGCCCTATTTACATCTCATCCACACATGATCAAAGTCTCTACTTGATGTTAAATCCCCTACACACATCTCATCCTACTGTACTGTAACTGCCAGGGTACCTCTGGTGTATAGCCTTTCCTATTGGCACTGTCAGTTCTAGTGTTTGACTTGGTCTTAGTGTTCTTCCTCTCTTTGAGTACAGATGTAATCTCCTCGGTCCTCTGGGCTAATGGTGTGTATTTTAACAGGATTTGTCTCTGTTGACTGAGGTTATAGCCCAGCAGGCCTCCTACAGCATCAGGACTCCTATCAGCACTCCCATCACCCTGAAGTCTGTGGGAGAAGCTGTTTCCACACCACAGTCGATCAGTCATCAGCAGCAGGTGTCCCAGCCACCTCTGTCCACTAGCTAACACACCGTCCAGACTCTACAGCAGCTTCGATTGTGCCCCAAATGGCACCCTATTCCATGTTTAGGACACTACTTGTGACTAGGGCCCATTCCTATAGGGGGACATTTGGTACACAGCCTACATCTCTTTCAGGATAGGATGGAGTGATCCCTGGTGTTAGTAGTTTAGAGAGAAGGAGCATGCAGGAGATGGACATCTGAGTGGTCACAGGCAGGGCTAGCCTAGTGGGAGGGAAAGGGGGAGAGAGAGAGGTTAGAGGGTGAGCTACCTTGGGGCTGTGTGGCTCAGAGAGAGGAGAGGTTTAGAGGCCAGAGGGAAGACAATATGACATTCTTATATAGTACTGTTTGCACAACAGCCTCTGAGTATGCCTTCCAGACGCTGCAACGATGGCAGAGACTCTGCCATCAAGATGTGTGTCTGTACATGTGAGCGTGTGTATGGGTGTCATCACAAACCACACTGTGTATTTCTATACATATGGTTTAGTCTCATACTAAGCCTTGTCCTTGAATTGTTAGTTCTTTATAATACCAACAAGAATGTCTTTGAGGAGAGAAAAGTCTGGAATTAATCTGAGCTGGCTTCTTTACTTGACATACTCAGATCCTAGCTTCCCTTGAGTCTATGTAACAGTGGAGTGGGATAGATGTGGAGAGGCGTGTGTTATTGTCATGCATGCTGTATGCCCTCTCCCTCTTCCCTCTCCCTCCTTCCCATGCCACCCCATCACTCACTCGCTCTTTATGGGAGTCTGAGATGAACCAGCAGGTCAGTGCTGTAAACTGGGTGACAAGCTCTGTGTCTGTCTCAGCCCGCCACGGCTAAAGAGGAGGACGAGCCGGCCATAAGATTGATGTCCTCTGAGATAGGAGAGGAGGGGAGGGGAGGGGAAGGAGTAGAAGGGAAGGAGTAGATGGGAGGGGAAGGAGTAGAGGGGAAGGAGTAGATTGGAGGGGAGGGGAAGGAGTAGATGGGAGGGGAGGGGAAGGAATAGATGGGAGGAGAGTGGAAGGAATAGATGGGAGGGGAGGAGAGTGGAAGGAATAGATGAGAGGGGGAGGAATAGATAGGAGAGGGGGAGGAATAGATAGGAGGGGAGGAGAGGGGGAGGAATAGATAGGAGGGGAGGAGAGGGGGAGGAATAGATAGGAGGGGAGGAGAGGGGGAGGAATGGAGAGGGGGAGGAATAGATAGGAGGGGAGGAGAGGGGGAGGAATGGAGAGGGGGAGGAATAGATAGGAGGGGAGGAGAGGGGGAGGAATAGATAGGAGGGGAGGAGAGGGGGAGGAATAGATAGGAGGGGAGGAGAGGGGGAGGAATAGATAGGACGGGAGGAGAGGGGGAGGAATGGAGAGGGGGAGGAATAGATAGGAGGGGAGGAGAGGGGGAGGAATAGATAGGAGGGGAGGAGAGGGGGAGGAATAGATAGGAGGGGAGGAGAGGGGGAGGAATGGAGAGGGGGAGGAATGGAGAGGGGGAGGAATAGATAGGAGGGGAGGAGAGGGGGAGGAATAGATAGGAGGGGAGGAGAGGGGGAGGAATAGATAGGAGGGGAGGAGAGGGGGAGGAATAGATAGGAGGGGAGGAGAGGGGGAGGAATAGATAGGAGGGGAGGAATGGAGAGGGGGAGGAATAGATAGGAGGGGAGGAGAGGGGGAGGAATAGATAGGAGGGGAGGAGAGGGGGAGGAATAGATAGGAGGGGAGGAGAGGGGGAGGAATAGATAGGAGGGGAGGAGAGGGGGAGGAATAGATAGGAGGGGAGGAAAGGGGGAGGAATAGATAGGAGGGGAGGAGAGGGGGAGGAATAGATAGGAGGGGAGGAGAGGGGGAGGATTAGATAGGAGGGGAGGAGAGGGGGAGGAATAGATAGGAGGGGAGGAGAGGGGGAGGAATAGATAGGAGGGGAGGAGAGGGGGAGGAATAGATAGGAGGGGAGGAATAGATAGGAGGGGAGGAATAGATAGGAGGGGAGGAGAGGGGGAGGAATAGATAGGAGGGGAGGAATAGATAGGAGGGGAGGAGAGGGGGAGGAATAGATAGGAGGGGAGGAGAGGGGGAGGAATAGATAGGAGGGGAGGAGAGGGGGAGGAATAGATAGGAGGGGAGGAGAGGGGGAGGAATAGATAGGAGAGGGGGAGGAATAGAGGGGAGGGAGGGAAGGAAGGGAAGAGAGGGGGTGGGGGGGGTGGAAGTGAGTGGTTGTGAAAGGGAAGGCTTAGAATTTGCTTTGATTTCCCAGACAGCAGTGTAAGCCCTGACAACTCCAATGGCAAAGCCTAGAGATGGATTTTAAAGGAGCTCGCCCGCATGCAATGTGTTCACATACGCACATTCAGCATATCCACTAATATACTGTAAACACTACTAATGGCTGATATTTTCAATAGTATACTATTGATACAACATTCTACTGTGTACACTCACCAATCAATGTATACAAGTTCATGTCATATTCATTTGATCTACTTCTGTACAGTATGTAACAGGCTTCAATGTACTGCTGAGCGGTATTGTTTCCTCTCCCACAACATGCTTGATCTCGTGCTCCCTGCCACGCTAACACGTCTAGCTCGCCGCCATGCTTGACAACGTACTAACCAGTTGTCCACTGAAAAATAGCTGATTCAATGGCACCATTGGCGACATTTCGAGCTATGGGTGACTATCCGGTACGATCTGACTACGTTACACATACATACACATTAAAACGTGTATGATAAGTCCTCTACTCAATGACCCCTCCATCTCCTGTGACAAGTGAAAAAGACTGAGGCCTCGAGGGAGAGATGGAAGGAGAGACTGAGGGGGATAATGGCTAGATGAAGAGAGTTTGATCAGGTGACAGAGAGATGGGAGAAGTCCAGACAGATGGGAGTGAGAGAAGGAGAACTAGACAGAAAAGACATTGATCCTCTTGTACAGATCTGTCTGGTTTATTGGCGGATCTTGACAAAATAAATCACATAACTTTGTTTCGACAACAAACATGACTTTTTCCCAGTGTGTCTGTTTAGTTTTGGAGTGAAAAGCAGGTGTTAGGCTGATTCCACCGCAGTGTTCTGAGAGCAGACAGACACCTTCTCCCCCAGATATGTGAAATGAACCGGCTGCTAAAAACGGATGGAGAAATTAGAAAAGGGAATGAATTAGACCAGGGAGTTGAGAGCACACCTACACACCAATACACTAACACATAGACACATACACACATGTACACACTGAAACACGCACATATATAAACTGCTAATTACTTTGTGAGCTCCAATACGCGGTGCCATGGAGCAGGAGCAATATTGTGCTATTGTGGGTGTTTTCCTGGCTCATAACAACAGGCAAGCTCATATATTAAGATAACCCTGAAATGGAATTGTATTTCCCTGGCGGTTCAAAGAACTTCTGTGATTGTGAACTGATAGTGGATGAGATTTGGCTTTAATGAAGCAAGACATATTGTACACAATGCAGCAGAGGTAGGTCGGCGGGATGTGTGTGTTTATGTGAGTATCCCATTTTCAGACTAGGTGCGCTGTTATCAGTATGTGTGTTTGTGTTGCCACAGAGGAGACTGTTGCTATTATTCAAGCTAGGTTGGAGTGTGTGTCTGAGCACGGAGATTCATTTGGCTTGAAATAATCGAGTGAACAGGTTTTATTCTGTGAGTGTCGGGCTCATCCCTGGCTTCATCTTTCTCAAGAACCCCAAAGATGTGTGTTAATTTGTGTGTTTTTGCGTGTGTATCCTTTAATGTGTGTGTGTGTGTTTATGTGTTAGTGTATTGGTGTGTGTGTTTGTACCCATTGTTGTGGCAGGTGTCACATTAATCTATTTATTAAAATGTTTCCTACTCGCCTGGCCCGTCCCTAATGAGGCCTGTGGAGCAGAGGAGTGATGGAGCTGAACTCTGCCTGGGAGGACAACACACACCTTTAGCAGAGGGAGGGAGGCAGGAGAGGGAAAGGCAGGTAGAGGGAGAGCAGGAGCAAGGAAAGGGAGCTGGATGGAAGGAAGGAAGGAAGGAGAAATAGGGTCTGTGGAGAGAAAGCAAGATATTAATCATAGAGAATAGAGAGAGGGTGTGACTGATATAGATGTTGGTTAAGAGAAGAGGAAGGGAAGGGGCTGAAAGGCTGGAGGAGTAGATGACAAGAGGATGAGATGGATGGAGAGAGGTGGTAGAGGATGAGATGGATGGAGAGAGGTGGTAGAGGATGAGATAGATGGAGAGAGGTGGTAGAGGATGAGATAGATGGAGAGAGGTGGTAGAGGATGAGATGGATGGAGAGAGGTGGTAGAGGATGAGATGGATGGAGAGAGGTGGTAGAGGATGAGATGGATGGAGAGAGGTGGTAGAGGATGAGATGGATGGAGAGAGGTGGTAGAGGATGAGATGGATGGAGAGAGGTGGTAGAGGATGAGATGGATGGAGAGAGGTGGTAGAGGATGAGATGGATGGAGAGAGGTGGTAGAGGATGAGATGGATGGAGAGAGGTGGTAGAGGATGAGATGGATGGAGAGAGGTGGTCGAGGATGAGATGGATGGAGAGAGGTGGTCGAGGATGAGATGGATGGAGAGAGGTGGTCGAGGATGAGATAGATGGAGGCAGTACATTTTTTTTTATTGAACCTTTATTTAACTAGGCAAGTCAGTTAAGAACAAATTCTTATTTACAATGACGGCCTACACCGAACAAACTCTGATGACGCTGGGCCAATTGTGCGCCACCCTATGGGACTCCCAATCACGGCCGGTTGTGATACAGCCTGGGGGAAGGGGATGCGATAGATGGAGAGAGGTGGTAGAGGTTGAGACTAGAAGACAGGTGGAAAGAAAGATTCTGAGCAAGGACAGGCAGAGACTGGAGGGAAAAAGATAGAGGGAGGACGTGAGAGTGGGGAGGGAGGAGAGGATTGAGAGCACACTGACACAGAGGGGACGAGACAGAGATGGCGTGAGCTGGAGGGAGGGAGACAGACAGTGTGTCATCATAGAGTGAGAGATTGAAGGACAGCGAGGGAGGGGGGTTGTCTTGCGAGGGGCCCGGTCCATGTGTGGGTAAATGAAAGGCTTCTCTCAGCCTCGTTAAGCTTGATGCACTGCCCTATTCATCCTAGCGCAGCGCTGATTAAAATTAATCGTCTGCAGCGGCAGGGCTGGAGGAGATAGAGGAGTGGGCAGCAGAGCAAGGCTGGAGGAGATAGAGGAGTGAGCAGCAGAATAAGACTGGAGGAGCTATAGGAGTGGGCAGCAGAGCAAGGCTGGAGGAGATAGAGGAGTGAGCAGCAGAATAAGACTGGAGGAGCTATAGGAGTGGGCAGCAGAGCAAGGCTGGAGGAGTTAGAGGAGTGGGCAGCAGAGCAAGGCTGGAGGAGATAGAGGAGTGGGCAGCAGAGCAAGGCTGGAGGAGATAGAGGAGTGAGCAGCAGAATAAGACTGGAGGAGCTATAGGAGTGGGCAGCAGAGCAAGGCTGGAGGAGCTATAGGAGTGGGCAGCAGAGCAAGGCTGGAGGAGATAGAGGAGTGGGCAGAAGAGCAAGGCTGGAGGAGATAGAGGAGTGGGCAGAAGAGCAAGGCTGGAGGAGATAGAGGAGTGGGCAGCAGAGCAAGGCTGGAGGAGATAGAGTGGGCAGAACACCAGAGCTGAGATTGCCCTCCTGTCCTCCTGCTGTAGTGCCACAGCAAATGGGCCGAAAGGTCGCGCCTCAATGACCCCACAGCCTTACCTTATTTGTCTAGCCTTTTACTTCAGCCAGAGGGGTGGGGGGAGAGGGAGGTCCTTTGGCTCATTTGTCCATTGTGAGGACAAGTGATTTACAGGTTCTACAGAAGCTTGAACTTGCAACTCCTCGTGAGTCATTGGTATAGCTGAAATCCATCTTCTTGGAATAATCAGTTCATACACACATACTCACACTGGCTAGCACTAAGGCTCACACTTATACCATTGACACAGGCTTCTCAGAATTAAGTCTTCACACACACACACACACACACCTGCCCTCTCCCCCTCCCTTCCTTTCTCTTCCATTCACTGTGTAATGAGCCCATACCTGAGAATGAGCTTGAAAGACAGAGGAAGTGCACTCGTTTAATCTCCTCCTCGTTTCATCTCTCTCCCTCTCCCTCTCTCTCTCTCTCTCTCTCTCTCTCTCTCTCTCTCTCTCTCTCTCTCTCTCTCTCGTCTCTTCTGCTTGCTCATGTTTGTTGCATCAAACTCTTTGATAGTTACAAACCAACGGTATAATCTCTGAACAGTTTTGGCAGTTTGGGGGGAAAAAGGGAAATGAGGAAATAGATTTGAGAAGATTTAACCTGCTTCTGTCTGCCCACCTCCTCCACCCAACCTTCACTCTTCATGTGATCTGTCTGCCCACCTCCTCCACCCAACCTTCACTCTTCATGTGATCTGTGTCTGCCCACCTCCTCCACCCAACCTTCACTCTTCATGTGATCTGTGTCTGCCCACCTCCTCCACCCAACCTTCACTCTTCATGTGATCTGTCTGCCCACCTCCTCCACCCAACCTTCACTCTTCATGTGATCTGTCTGCCCACCTCCTCCACCCAACCTTCACTCTTCATGTGATCTGTCTGCCCACCTCCTCCACCCAACCTTCACTCTTCATGTGATCTGTCTGCCCACCTCCTCCACCCAACCTTCACTCTTCATGTGATCTGTGTCTGCCCACCTCCTCCACCCAACCTTCACTCTTCATGTGATCTGTGTCTGCCCACCTCCTCCACCCAACCTTCACTCTTCATGTGATCTGTGTCTGCCCACCTCCTCCACCCAACCTTCACTCTTCATGTGATCTGTGTCTGCCCACCTCCTCCACCCAACCTTCACTCTTCATGTGATCTGTGTCTGCCCACCTCCTCCACCCAACCTTCACTCTTCATGTGATCTGTCTGCCCACCTCCTCCACCCAACCTTCACTCTTCATGTGATCTGTCTGCCCACCTCCTCCACCCAACCTTCACGCTTCATGTGATCTGTCTGCCCACCTCCTCCACCCAACCTTCACTCTTCATGTGATCTGTCTGCCCACCTCCTCCACCCAACCTTCACTCTTCATGTGATCTGTCTGCCCACCTCCTCCACCCAACCTTCACTCTTCATGTGATCTGTCTGCCCACCTCCTCCACCCAACCTTCACTCTTCATGTGATCTGTGTCTGCCCACCTCCTCCACCCAACCTTCACTCTTCATGTGATCTGTCTGCCCACCTCCTCCACCCAACCTTCACTCTTCATGTGATCTGTCTGCCCACCTCCTCCACCCAACCTTCACTCTTCATGTTATCTGTCTGCCCACCTCCTCCACCCAACCTTCACTCTTCATGTGATCTGTCTGACCCTCCTCCACCCAACCTTCACTCTTCATGTGATCTGTCTGCCCACCTCCTCCACCCAACCTTCACTCTTCATGTGATCTGTCTGCCCACCTCCTCCACCCAACCTTCACTCTTCATGTGATCTGTCTGCCCACCTCCTCCACCCAACCTTCACTCTTCATGTGATCTGTCTGACCACCTCCTCCACCCAACCTTCACTCTTCATGTGATCTGTCTGCCCACCTCCTCCACCCAACCTTCACTCTTCATGTGATCTGTGTCTGCCCACCTCCTCCACCCAACCTTCACTCTTCATGTGATCTGTGTCTGCCTACCTCCTCCACCCAACCTTCACTCTTCATGTGATCTGTGGCTGCCTGCTGTGCTGTCCTCCGTGAGCTGACGAAAGAGGCTAAAAGGAATGAATTAGGTTAGAACCATAAACCACTAAACTGCTAGTAACCCAACGATAGCTGGGACTCTAGAAGACAGATAGCTGGGACTCTAGAAGACAGATAGCTGGGACTCTAGGGACTCTAGAAGACAGATAGCTGGGACTCTAGAAGACAGATAGCTGGGACTCTAGGGACTCTAGAAGACAGATCTATAGGCCTCCTGAGTGGCGCAGCGGTTTAAGGCACTGCATCACTACAGATCCTGGTTCGATTCCAGGCAGCTGGCTGCGACTAGGAGACCCATGAGGCAGCGTACAATTGCTGATCTATGGTCTTGTTATAGAGGAGGTTTATAAAGACTTGGCTGTTTGATCTGTGGATTCACCTGGCTGCACACGTTGGGTGGTGTGACAGGCGCTTGTTCATTTGAGTTCCTCCATATTTGTCTCATTCTGCTTTCCATTCTCTGCCCCCCCTACTTCTCCCTCTATTGCACCCTTCTTGTTTTTCCTTTCCACCCCCCTCCCCCCTCCCCCTCCCCCTCCCCCTCTCCTGCTTTCTCTTGAACCCCCACTTTTGTTGTTTGCTTTCTTTTCTCTCCTACCTCTCGATCTTCTCTTCCCATGCTTGCATACACGGTCTATTTCCCATGTTCCTTCCTTCCTCTCTCCATCTCTCTCTCTCTCTCTCTCTCTCTCTCTCTGTGGTGCAGGTCCAGAGAGGTATAATTGGGCTGTGTCCTGTTAGAGAGCTGCTGGGAGAGGAGCTTTAATCTTTAGTCTCGCTCAGAATGCAAAGTGAAGGCTGGAGGCAGCTTTCTACACCACGGCGGGATTTTACTCTACTTCACATACAGACACACACACACACATATATAGAAACACACACATATATAGAAACACACACATATATAGAAACACACACATATATAGAAACACACACATATATAGAAACACACACATATATAGAAACACACACATATATAGAAACACACACATATATATAGAAACACACACATATATATAGAAACACACACATATATAGAAACACACACATATAGATAGATAGATAGATAGATAGATAGATAGATAGATAGATAGATAGATAGATAGATAGATAGATAGATAGATAGATAGATAGATAGATAGATAGATAGATAGATACTTTATTGATCCCCCGGGGGGGAAATTTCATTGTCAAGCAGCTACAACAAAACACAGGGCAGGTGCAAAATGCCACAACGAAAGTACACAAAAGACAGATACACGGTACATGATACATAGAGCGGCAGTATGAAAAAGTATAGAAATACAAGATATCTGGAGTGCAAAAAAAAGCTATAAAAGGACATTGCATAGTATGAGTGGTTGGCTGAATATGTACACTATACGTTGGTGGATGTTGGATGGTTAACTATACTATACAGGTCGATGGCAGAGAAATACTTCAGTAGCTAAAAATGCGTATGATATGAGCGAGGGTATATAGAAACACACACATATATAGAAACACACACATATATAGAAACACACACATATATAGAAACACACACATATATAGAAACACACACACATATATAGAAACACACACATATATAGAAACACACACATATATAGAAACACACACATATATAGAAACACACACATATATATAGAAACACACACATATATATAGAAACACACACATATATAGAAACACACACATATATAGAAACACACACATATATAGAAACACACACATATATAGAAACACACACATATATAGAAACACACACATATATAGAAACACACACATATATAGAAACACACACATATATATAGAAACACACACATATATATAGAAACACACACATATATATAGAAACACACACATATATAGAAACACACACATATACAGATATACACACATATACAGATATACACACATACTGTATATAGAAACACACACATATATAGAAACACACACATATATAGAAACACACACACATATAGAAACACACACATATATAGAAACACACACATATACAGATATACACACATATACAGATATACACACATACTGTATATAGAAACACACACATATATAGAAACACACACATATATAGAAACACACACACATATAGAAACACACACATATATAGAAACACACACATATATAGAAACACACACGTATACAGATATACACACATACTGTATATAGAAACACACACATATATAGAAACACACACACATATAGAAACACACACATATATAGAAACACACACATATATAGAAACACACACATATATAGAAACACACACATATATAGAAACACACACATATACAGATATACACACATACTGTATATAGAAACACACACATAAACAGAAACACACACATATATAGAAACACACACATATATTGAAACACACACATATACAGATATACACACATACTGTATATAGAAACACACACATATAAAGAAACACACACACATATAGAAACACACACATATATAGAAACACACACACACATATATAGAAACACACAAATATATAGGAACACACACATATATAGAAACACACACACATATAGAAACAAACACATATATAGAAACACACACATACAGTGGGGAGAACAAGTATTTGATACACTGCCGATTTTGCAGGTTTTCCTACTTACAAAGCATGTAGAGGTCTGTAATTTGTGTCATAGGTACACACACACATATACATATATACACACACACTGTATATAGAAACACACACATATATAGAAACACACACACATATAGAAACACACACATATATAGAAACACACACATATATAGAAAAACACACACACATATAGAAACACACACATATATAGAAACACACACACATATACAGATATACACACATACTGTATATAGAAACACACAAATATATAGAAACACACACATATATAGAAACACACACATATACAGATATACACACATACTGTATATAGAAACACACACATATATATAGAAACACACACACACATATAGAAACACACATATATAGAAACACACACACATATAGAAACACACACACATATAGAAACACACACATATATAGAAACACACACATACAGTGGGGAGAACAAGTATTTGATACACTGCCGATTTTGCAAGTTTTCCTACTTACAAAGCATGTAGAGGTCTGTAATTTGTGTCATAGGTACACTTCAACTGTGAGAGACGGAATCTAAAACAAAAATCCAGAAAATCACATTGTATGATTTTTAAATAATTAATTTGCATTTTATTGCATGACATAAGTATTTGATCACCTACCAACCAGTAAGAATTCCGGCTCTCACAGACCTGTTAGTTTTTCTTTAAGAAGCCCTCCTGTTCTCCACTCATTACCTGTATTAACTGCACCTGTTTGAACTCGTTACCTGTATAAAAGACACCTGTCCACACACTCAATCAAACAGACTCCAACCTCTCCACAATGGCCAAGACCAGGAAGCTGTGTAAGGACATCAGGGATAAAATTGTAGACCTGCACAAGGCTGGGATGGGCTACAGGACAATAGGCAAGCAGCTTGGTGAGAAGGCAACAACTGTTGGCGCAATTATTAGAAAATGGAAGAAGATGACGGTCAATCTCCCTCGGTCTGGGGCACCATGCAAGATCTCACCTCGTGGGGCATCAATGATCATGAGGAAGGTGAGGGATCAGCCCAGAACTACACGGCAGGACCTGGTCAATGACCTGAAGAGAGCTGGGACCACAGTCTCAAAGAAAACCATTAGTAACACACTACGCCGTCATGGATTAAAGTCCTGCAGCGCACGCAAGGTCCCCCTGCTCAAGCCAGCGCATGTCCAGGCCCGTCTGAAGTTTGCCAATGACCATCTGGATAATCCAGAGGAGGAATGGGAGAAGGTCATGTGGTCTGATGAGACAAAAATAGAGCTTTTTGGTCTAAACTCCACTCGCCGTGTTTGGAGGAAGAAGAAGGATGAGTACAACCCCAAGAACACCATCTCAACCGTGAAGCATGGAGGTGGAAACATCATTCTTTGGGGATGCTTTTCTGCAAAGGGGACAGGACGACTGCACCGTATTGAGGGGAGGATGGATGGGGCCATGTATCGCGAGATCTTGGCCAACAACCTCCTTCCCTCAGTAAGAGCATTGAAGATGGGTCGTGGCTGGGTCTTCCAGCATGACAACGACCCGAAACACACAGCCAGGGCAACTAAGGAGTGGCTCCGTAAGAAGCATCTCAAGGTCCTGGAGTGGCCTAGCCAGTCTCCAGACCTGAACCCAATAGAAAATCTTTGGAGGGAGCCGAAAGTCCGTATTTCCCAGCGACCGCCCCGAAACCTGAAGGATCTGTATGGAGGAGTGGGCCAAAATCCCTGCTGCAGTGTGTGCAAACCTATACACATATAGAAACACACACACTCGTATAGAAACACACATATACAGATACACACACACATATACAGATTCACACACACACACATATACAGATACACACACACACGTATAGAAACACACACATATACAGATATACACACACATAGAGACACACACATATACAGATATACACACACATATAGAAACACACACACACACACATATACAGATACACATATACAGACACACACATATAGAAACACGCACATATAGAAACATACAGACATACAGATATACACACACATATAGAAATACACACACACACATATAGAAACATACAGACACACACATATATAGAAACACACATACAGACACACACACACACATATACAGATACACACACACATATATAGACACACACACACACATACAGTGGGGAGAACAAGTATTTGATACACTGCCGATTTTGCAGGTTTTCCTACTTACAAAGCATGTAGAAGTCTGTAATTTTTATCATAGGGACTCTTCAACTGTGAGTGACGGAATCTAAAACAAAAATCCAGAAAATTACATTGTATGATTTTTAAGTAATTAATTTGCATTTTATTGCATGACATAAGTATTTGATACATCAGAAAAGCAGAACTTAATATTTGGTACAGAAACCTTTGTTTGCAATTACAGAGATCATACGTTTCCTGTAGTTCTTGACCAGGTTTGAACACACTGCAGCAGGGATTTTGGCCCACTCCTCCATACAGACCTTCTCCAGATCCTTCAGGTTTCGGGGCTGTCGCTGGGCAATACGGACTTTCAGCTCCCTCCAAAGATTTTCTATTGGGTTCAGGTCTGGAGACTGGCTAGGCCACTCCAGGACCTTGAGATGCTTCTTACGGAGCCACTCCTTAGTTGCCCTGGCTGTGTGTTTCGGGTCGTTGTCATGCTGGAAGACCCAGCCACGACCCATCTTCAATGCTCTTACTGAGGGAAGGAGGTTGTTGGCCAAGATCTCACGATACATGGCCCCATCCATCCTCCCCTCAATACGGTGCAGTCGTCCTGTCCCCTTTGCAGAAAAGCATCCCCAAAGAATGATGTTTCCACCTCCATGCTTCATGGTTGGGATGGTGTTCTTGGGGTTGTACTCATCCTTCTTCTTCCTCCAAACACGGCGAGTGGAGTTTAGACCAAAAAACTATATTTTTGTCTCATCAGACCACATGACCTTCTCCCATTCCTCCTCTGGATCATCCAGATGGTCATTGGCAAACTTCAGACGGGCCTGGACATGCGCTGTCTTGAGCAGGGGGACCTTGCGTGCGCTGCAGGATTTTAATCCATGACGGCGTAGTGTGTTACTAATGGTTTTCTTTGAGACTGTGGTCCCAGCTCTCTTCAGGTCATTGACCAGGTCCTGCCGTGTAGTTCTGGGCTGATCCCTCACCTTCCTCATGATCATTGAAGCCCCACGAGGTGAGATCTTGCATGGTGCCCCAGACCGAGGGAGATTGACCATCATCTTGAACTTCTTCCATTTTCTAATAAATGCGTCAACAGTTGTTGCCTTCTCACCAAGCTGCTTGCCTATTGTCCTGTAGCCCATCCCAGCCTTGTGCAGATCTACAATTGTATCCCTGATGTCTTCACACAGCTCTCTGGTCTTGGCCATTGTGGAGAGGTTGGAGTCTGTTTGATTGAGTGTGTGGACAGGTGTCTTTTATACAGGTAACGAGTTCAAACAGGTGCAGTTAATACAGGTAATGAGTGGAGAACAGGAGGGCTTCTTAAAGAAAAACTAACAGGTCTGTGAGAGCCGGAATTCTTACTGGTTGGTAGGTGATCAAATACTTATGTCATGCAATAAAATACAAATGAATTATTTAAAAATCATACAATGTGATTTTCTGTATTTTTGTTTTAGATTCCGTCTCTCACAGTTGAAGTGCACCTATGATAAAAATTACAGACCTCTACATGCTTTGTAAGTAGGAAAACCTGCAAAATTGGCAGTGTATCAAATACTTGTTCTCCCCACTGTATACAGATACACATATACAGTTACACATATACAGACACACACACACATATACAGATACACACACACACACACACACACACACACACACACACACACACACATACAGATACACACACACATATACAGATACACACACACATATACAGACACACACATATACACACACACACACATATAGAAACACACACATACACATATACAGACACACACACACACACACATATAGAAACATACAGACACACACATATAGAAACACACACACACATATACAGATACACACACACATATACAGACACACACATATACAGACACACACACACACACACACACACACACACACACACACAGATACACACGCATATACAAATACACACACACATATACAGATACACACACACACATATACAGACACACACATATACACACACATATAGAAACACACACATATACAGATACACACACACATATACAGATACACACACACATATACAGATACAGACACACACACACACACACACACACACACACACACACACATATAGAAACATACAGACACACACATATATAGAAACACACACACATATACAGATACACACACACATATACAGATACACACACACATATACAGACACACACACCCATATAGAAACACACATATACAGATGCAGACATAGTAAACATTTCTCTGTTAGTCTACACCTGTTGTTTACGAAGTATGTGACAAATAACATTTTATTTACATATAAATGCACATACATGAACACACATGCACACGCTGCTGTATGTCCAGCTGTCCACTTTCCATATGTTGTTGGGAGCTGAATACTGATTAGGTGTTTGTACAGAACATGCCAAAGAAGCTGTGTCTCATTCTATGGAGGATATCGAGACGTCTTGGTGTTTTGTTGACTGGCTAATGCTATGGAGGATATCGAGACGTCTTGGTGTTTTGTTGACTGGTTAATGCTATGGAGGATATCGAGACGTCTTGGTGTTTTGTTGACTGGTTAATACTATGGAGGATATCGAGACGTCTTGGTGTTTTGTTGACTGGCTAATGCTATGGAGGATATCGAGACGTCTTGGTGTTTTGTTGACTGGTTAATGCTATGGAGGATATCGAGACGTCTTAGTGTTTTGTTGACTGGTTAATGCTATGGAGGATATCGAGACGTCTTGGTGTTTTGTTGACTGGTTAATGCTATGGAGGATATCGAGACGTCTTGGTGTTTTGTTGACTGGCTAATGCTATGGAGGATATCGAGACGTCTTGGTGTTTTGTTGACTGGTTAATGCTATGGAGGATATCGAGACGTCTTAGTGTTTTGTTGACTGGTTAATGCTATGGAGGATATCGAGACGTCTTAGTGTTTTGTTGACTGGCTAATGCTATGGAAGCTTGTTGGGGAAAATCAGAATTACATTGGTAACATAGATAATTAGGATGTTTTATCTACATAATATGCTTCTATGATTGACTGTGACCTTTTTGTTACTAGAATATATACTTTTAGACTCAAGCTTGTCTATCACATGTCCCTGTTCTGTGTGAATAGGCTTATGGCAAACCGTGTGAAGCGATGGGCTAATTAACTGGCTCCACAGGTCTGGGTGCTAGTTACTCCCTCCTTCGGCCTTGGGGAGATAAGGTCTGAGATAGAATGAGTTAATGTTTGTGTTAAGACGAGGTACCAGGCACGGGAGTGGAGTCTCGCCCTCGGGGTGAACTCGGGACCGTCTGTGCAAAATGATAGATAATGTGGGATATTCCTCTCTAATTTATCAAGTGTTAACCTTGTGACACATTCCATACATATGTTGTTTGTCATGAACATTCAAGGGGTGTGTCTGTTATAAAAGGTTTGTGTAATGATGTGTCGGCGCGCTCAACCCAACAGTCAAATTTTTAGTTGACCCGCCATCCTTATTGCAAAGCACTCACATCAGTTACTTGCCTCTCTGGTGTGACATGCTTCATTTACTTATAAGTAAATAAAGGGTTAATTTAAGTAGAACTATGACTTTTGTGATTAGTTTGTGTCTCCTCATTTGATAATACAGAAAACTACCACCACAGGCTATAGAGACATCTTGGTGTTTTGTTGACTGGTTAATGCTATGGAGGATATCGAGACATCTTAGTGTTGTGTTGACTGGCTAATACTATGGAGGATAGGTAGGTAGGTAGGTAGGTAGGTAGGTAGGTAGGTAGGTAGGTAGGTAGGTAGGTAGGTAGGTAGGTAGGTAGGTAGGTACTTTATTGATCCCGAGGGGAAGTTTCTTTGTAGTCTTGGTGTTGTGTTGACTGGGTAATGAGTGTGGAGGTAATTGGAGGTTGTAATTTGTAGTTTCCTGTCATTGATTTATCACAGTCCAGTAGAGCCAATGTTATCACCTTGTTGTTTATGTTATTCTGAGCATGTGTGTTTTCTCTGCTGAGCAGACTAGCTATATTCATCTCACTCACACCGTATACCAGCACTGGAGACTTTCTTCAACAGGCAAGGACACAGAACATTCTGTGTAATTTTTCCCATGCTCATCTTCTCCTTTTCTATGTCCTCCATTTTACCCATCATTCCATCCTTCTCATCTTCTCAGCTTTCTGTCATCCTTTCCCCTCTCTCTCTTCATTCCTTGCTCCCTTTCTCGTCCTCTATTTCTCAGTCTTTTCTCCCTCTCTCCCTCTCTCCCTCTCCCTCTCTCACGTCACTGTTCGTTCGGTCTCAGGTTCTGCCATTGTCATTTTGAATTAGCGCTGATTAGTCAAATTATTTTAGTTTAAACGCTAAAATGATTTCATCATTGCTTTTTGGCCAATAGTATCTGATGGAACTCTTCTTAATGACTCATGTATTTTATCACTTGTTAAGTCACTTTGCTAATAGGAAAATTATTATTCTAATCAGCAAGTTTCCTCGAGATATTAAAGTATAAGGATGTTCTGCCACATCTCTAGATTCTTGTCAGATAGCTGATGCTCTTACAGTACAGTACATGCTGTATGGTACAGAATACTAAGTGGAGAAATTGAATATATTGTCCATATACAGGTGTGTGTGTGTATTCATGGCTCTAGTGGAAGTGTGGCTCCCTGATTGATTAGTCTGGTTGTGTAGGAGAGGCTGGATGGACTCCAGACAGGCAGTGTCATAGTAACGGACAATAACCCACGGTAGCGTGTCCTTTTCAATCTGAGGTGTGTGTGTGGGTGTGTATCGTTTTTTGTGTATTCACATGTATGCGTGTGTATTTCCGCACGTGTGTGTGTGCATGTGTTTGTGCGTGTGCCAGCAGCGGGGAGAAATCCCTCATTTTGCTGTGAGGCCAGCAGAGTCCCAGGATGATGTATGAGGTCACTCAACAGTCAGAGGCTCAGCCTTCTCCAGAGTTATCTAATCCCCTTCCAACACACATATGCCTGAAAGGTCACACTGGAGAGTGTTTGTCATGTCCCCTTGAGCTATTACCCCATTATTACCCTTACTAGATATCTGTCTCTGTCACATCACTACCTTCCACCTCACTGCCTTCTGCCTTCCACCTCACTGACTTCCACCTCACTGCCTTCTGCCTTCCACCTCACTGCCTTCTGCCTTCCACCTCACTGCCTTCTGCCTTCCACCTCACTGCCTTCCACCTCACTGCCTTCTGCCTTCCACCTCACTGCCTTCCACCTCACTGCCTTCTGCCTTCCACCTCACTGCCTTCTGCCTTCCACCTCACTGCCTTCCACCTCACTGCCTTCTGCCTTCCACCTCACTGCCTTCTGCCTTCCACCTCACTGCCTTCCACCTCACTGCCTTCTGCCTTCCACCTCACTGCCTTCTGCCTTCCACCTCACTGCCTTCCACCTCACTGCCTTCCACCTCACTGCCTTCTGCCTTCCACCTCACTGCCTTCTGCCTTCCATCTCACTGCCTTCTGCCTTCCACCTCACTGCCTTCCACCTCACTGCCTTCTGCCTTCCACCTCACTGCCTTCCACCTCACTGCCTTCCACCTCACTGCCTTCTGCCTTCCACCTCACTGCCTTCTGCCTTCCACCTCACTGCCTTCCACCTCACTGCCTTCTGCCTTCCACCTCACTGCCTTCCACCTCACTGCCTTCCACCTCACTGCCTTCCACCTCACTACCTCCCCACCTCACTACCTCCCCACCTCACTACCTCCCCATCTCACTACCTCCCCACCTCACTACCTCCCCACCTCACTACCTCCCCATCTCACTACCTCCCCATCTCACTACCTCCCCACCTCACTACCTTACTACCTCTCCACCTCACTACCTCCCCACCTCACTACCTCCCCATCTCACTACCTCCCCACCTCACTACCTCACTACCTCTCCACCTCACTACCTCCCCATCTCTCTACCTCCCCATCTCACTACCTCCCCATCTCACTACCTCCCCACCTCACTACCTCACTACCTCTCCACCTCACTACCTCTCCACCTCACTACCTCACTACCTCCCCACCTCACTACCTCCCCACCTCACTACCTCCCCATCTCACTACCTCCCCACCTCACTACCTCCCCATCTCATTACCTCCCCATCTCACTACCTCACTACCTCACTACCTCCCCACCTCACTACCTCCCCATCTCACTACCTCCCCACCTCACTACCTCCCCATCTCACTACCTCCCCACCTCACTACCTCACTACCTCCCCACCTCACTACCTCTCCACCTCACTACCTCCCCATCTCACTACCTCCCCATCTCCCTCTGTGTTTCTCTGTCTTTGTTGATAGATGCTTTCATCTAAGCATTGTATTCATTATCTATGTACCTTTTTAGAAATATGAATAACACATGTTTACCAGCCTAAGCTATCACTCAGTAAAGTGGTCAATAGCACCATCATAGGGTCCTTGAACAATCAATTATAATTGCTCCAGACACATCTACAGTAAGTGTTCAACCAATCAGATAGATATCTATCTGAATACACAAAAGACTGATACATGATACACAGTGCGGCTGTATGAAAAAGTATAAAAATACACAGTCTGTAGTGCAAAAAGCTATAGAAACGCATTGCGTAGTATGAGTGAATGACTGAATATGTACACTATACATTGTTATAGTGTTAGGTGAAAAAATGATACAATTATTGCACGTTGATATAAATAACTAAAATATTTTCATGTTTAAATATTCAGGTCGATGGCAGAGAAAGATACTTAAATAGCTAAATGCGCGTATGATATAAGTGAGGGTAATAATAGTTTACTTAATATAAAGTCTGGTTAAATGAACAGGTAAATGAAATATTTGCATGGTTACATTAACTGTACAGGTAAATGACAGGAAGAGATACTTAAATAGCTAAATGTGCGTATGATATAATTCAGGGTAATAATACTAATTCCCTTAAAATACAGTCCTTAGAACAGGGTTAATTACAGATAAATGCACGTATTGCACATTCGATATACTAAATGCAATGAAAAAAAATATACTACTGACAGGATACTAGTATACAGTCCTGAGTGAATGACTACCAAAGTTCAGTCCAAGAATTACTTACAATATTGCATGTGATATGATATAACAACTGTACATGAATATGTACAGACAGTCCTGAATGAATGAATGAATGAATGAAGTAGTAGTGGCTTATGAAAACATAATAAATTCTTCAAGGGACCCATTGCCTTTCTCCTGGACTGGAGACTCTAGCAACACTTCTTCTTCTGATGATTATTGTGATGGGCTTAAGCCCAAGTCATAATGCTTTCTCATCACTCTGGCTAAGGTGAGGCTCCACACCACCAGTGTGTGACAATCACTCAGTCAGCCTCATTAAAAATTCCATCAAAACCCAACGCTAATGTTGTTGTGCTGCATTTTTGTTTACGTATCGTTGTATTCTTTCCTTTATTTACATTCCAATCCAAATTTTCATTAAAATGCAAAGGATTTTCTCCCCCCTCACTTTTTTTTCTCTAATCTCCCGAATCCCTCAGCACTTGAGAATTATCTTGGCTTCTCTCTCTCTCTCTCTCTCTCTCTCTCTCTCTCTCTCTCTCTCTCTCTCTCTCTCTCTCTGTCTGAAGACTCCCTAGTGTTTGGGGGGGGGTTCTGTGTAGAGGGGTAGAGAAGGGGGGGGGGGTCTATCTTTGCTGTACTGGGGTGATTTGCTCACACTTTGGCTGTTTCTGTGAACTTTTAGAGTTCACCGCAGAGGATTAGAGTGGAGTTGCTTTGTAGCCCTCTGTAGTTCACTGTGTTAACCAGGTCTGACGGACAGAACACCTGCTATCAACGCTATAATAACCAGCTGCTTCTTTACATCTGACAATTGTGTTTTCTTAGAGGAATGTCATTAAATCAATTAACCTGTTAAACTCAATCAAGCAATATAACCGTTTTCTGACGACTTACAAGGTACTCATTCAAATTAGTGCAGAAATAACATATTAACAATGGAGAGGTGTAGCAGGATAGAAAGTAATATAAACTTACAAGCTATTACATTGCAGAATGTTTGCTTTATTCTTCCTCTTCATCATTTTGTTCTTCTAGTTGGACTGTTCTGCTCTTGTTTACATGATTTACTGTATTCTCCTCTCCTCTCTTGTTTGGTTGGGCTTGCTTACTGTGCCAAATTGATCTGGAATCCAATGTCCCCTGAAACTATTCCAGCAAGGTGTGCCGGTAGGAATGTGTTTAGTTTTTTTGTGTGTGCAGTACAGCATGCACAGTAAGTTTGTGGGTGTGTGTGTGTGTGTACCTGCGCAGCCTGTAAAACACAGAGGGCATGTGTTGTTGCTTCAACGATCTGCATCATCACTCGATTTAGCCTCACAAAGGTGCGAGTGCAATGACGTGAAAAATAATAATCATTACGCTGTCGCTCTGGCTAATGAGCATTACTGTGATGGCTGCCTAGTACACTGCCCACTCTATTTTATTAACTTACAGTAATCAGATTTATCTGGTGCCTAAAGGTAAACATTGCATATCATATACTGTACCTCTAACCAGATTTCTAGGTATAATAGGTTTGATGCATGGAAGAATGACACTGAAAATAAATACTAATTTGATGCCAGCTCAACTAAACAAAAGAGAGGGCTATCACTTTTACTACTCATACAATCACATAAAGTTCTCTCAATTTAAATGCACTGTAGAGCTGTGTTGAGTCTGGATGGGTTTTCAGACAGGTGTGTGTGTGCGCCTGCATGTCTGTCTGTGTGATCAATCACGTTTTGTACTGTAGTGTGTGCACAAGAAGTCTCTAACAAACACATTTGTTTTGTGCAACACTCACCTACTGCCAAGTATTAGGCTGACTTGTTTATTCGATTTTGACTGATTATGGTGAGGGCAAATAGCCAAGCGGCTGAAGCAGGTGACTTGTTTATCAGATTATGACTGATTATGTTGAGGGCATATAGCCAAGCGGCTGAAGCAGGTGACTTGTTTATCAGATTATGACTGATTATGGTGAGGGCAAATAGCCAAGCGGCTGAAGCAGGTGACTTGTTTATCAGATTATGACTGATTATGGTGAGGGCATATAGCCAAGCGGCTGAAGCAGGTGACTTGTTTATCAGATTATGACTGATTATGGTGAGGGCAAATAGCCAAGCGGCTGAAGCAGGTGACTTGTTTATCAGATTATGACTGATTATGGTGAGGGCAAATAGCCAAGCGGCTGAAGCAGGTGACTTGTTTATCAGATTATGACTGATTATGTTGAGGGCAAATAGCCAAGTGGCTGAAGCAGGTGACTTGTTTATCAGATTATGACTGATTATGATGAGGGCATATAGCCAAGCGGCTGAAGCAGGTGAATTGGCTGTGGAAAGATAAGGAAAACTGTAATCCAGATGACGGAGGGAAGGCCAGAGGGGAAATGAGACCAATACAGATAAACTGATGACATATGATGCGACTTTTGTTTCCCTGGAACCTTGCCTCATTGTAGCAGGAGTAAATTCCATACCTGAGTCAATACTTTCTTTTGAAGCAGTTTTCTATAGTTTTTAAGATATGATGCATCACGCTAATGGACAGATGCCTTCTTGAACATGTGAACTTTCATGTCATGTCAACTTTAATTTATATTGGGTACAAAATAATCTGAAAAACAACCAAAACAAACAGATTGATGTAGGAATACGGGACCCAAAACTTTTGACTACTTTAATACACATATAAGTGAATTTGTCGCAATACATGGGCCCCTAAAAAAGCGCTGTAATTTCTAAATGAATAACTATTGTCCTTGGCTTATTCTCAAGGAGCCTCTCAGGATCCCTCACTCTGGACCCATCTTCCTCTATTACGTTCTTCACTGCCTCAGCATACGACAACTTGTGTACTACTCTGATCCTGGCAACCTCACCTGCCTTTCTCTAATTGTCGACATTTGAAAAGTTGACCGATACATTTGCTGCTTCCATCAGGACTTTTACTTACATAAAAATGTTGGATGGTTAATGGCAAGCCATTTCGAGGATGCTGGAAATATATTTTGGACGAACGTGCACATGCCTACAGGATACTTTTTTTGAAGTAGCATAATCAGATTAAAACATTGTGACTGGTTGTGTATATAAAAGGTAATACATATGTTGGCTATTAT
The DNA here is from genome assembly GCA_023634145.1 of Thymallus thymallus. Taxonomy (NCBI): domain Eukaryota; kingdom Metazoa; phylum Chordata; class Actinopteri; order Salmoniformes; family Salmonidae; genus Thymallus; species Thymallus thymallus. The sequence goes on along the minus strand of CM042397.1, from coordinate 17,855,879 downwards.
TGAAGCGATAAGTTCTAGGTGCAAATAGCCGCATCGATTGGAGAGGAGGCAGAGCGCTTGTTAAGCTTTCCTGAATAACTGGGTCTGCCGGGAGCAAATGTGAGCACGTTATTATGGGACGACTTCGGAAAATGATTATCCGCAACAGACAGCGCATCTCAGTATCAAAAGTAAAAATACAGTCAGACTGGCCTGCTGCTGCGCCTTTCGAGACCTTATAAACTGTCTAGAGTAGACCACAACTGATCCAAATGGAATGAAACATTCAAATCACCGTTATTCAAATGCCATTTTCGCTGCAGCCTATAGAGTATGATTTTGGACTGACTTGAAAACAATAATGCAATTATTAATTGTATTGTTGTGTTGTAGGCTAGCCTAGGTAGTATAATTGTATTGTCCCTAAACAAGATCAATAGTGGAGCTGCGTGTCTAATGTCTTCACTGTTTCAATCAACGTTGTTTCCACGTAATGTCAATCAAATTACTTCGAACAAATGTGGAATAGACGTTTGTGCCAAATGGGTTCTTTAATGCGCAAGGATGCACGTGGCCTCTCTGCTGCTTATCAGCTATTCCTATTTGCTCTTGTGTATACGTATTGAAAATTGGAATGATTTTATGTGTGGTATTATTGCTATTTAGCCTATTGCAGATCTGGACAAAATATCCACCTACCACTATTGTCACTATGAATGGTGGATAGAGGGCAGGATAGACAGATAGACTGTTAGACCGGTAGACCAGTGGTATAGTTAAGCAATAAGGCGTGTGGTATATGGCCAATACAACACAGCTAAGGGCATTTCTTATGCACAATGCATTGCGGAGTGCCTGGACACAGCCCTTAGCCCCAGTGTATAATAAACGTTAGCATGCAGAAAAGCGTAGTGCATAAGGTAAGTACCAAAACACCTTGATATAGGGGAGGAGCATGAGAGCATATGAAGAAATGTGGCTAGGATGGATGACATTATATAGTAAAACCTGCAAAAGAGTGAATGTAAACCAGGGAAAACCCCACTACCCTCCCCTGTGCCCCCCTCCCAAAAAACACACAATATTCCACAAAAAAAAAAATCCCCTACTTTGGACCAACCCCCCCTCCCTAATAACAAACTAGTATGCAAAGTGTAAATACTAATACAAATAAATTATTATGAGTTGGTAAGGCATGGAAAAAGACAGGAACCTTCCCGTTAGCCATGATTGGATGAGATAATGGTGGGGCTGGACATGCCTAGAGATTAGTTCTGATTGGTCTGCTGTGTCACAGGCTTCTGTCTATTACAGCTTCATTGCTGTGTGTTGCGTTTTGTTGAAGGGTGTTTCTTCTCATAAACATTTGTATGCATATGTTTCCACTTATACTGTAAATATACAGTACATGATTTACATATTTAGCATCCTGATGTTATGTTGCTCTTCTTGTACGCTGCAAGTTTGTGTGTGTCTCCTCTTGCTGTGTTACTTGTCTCTGTATTCTTCATGCTGTGCAGTAGGTGTTCTTTCTTGGTCCCCTCCCCCCTCTCTCTCTTTCTCACACCCTCCCTTCCTACCACCCTGCCCTCTCTCTCTCTCTCTCTTTCTAATAGTGCATCATGTGTTGATATGTAATATATGACTGGGCCCCGTTGACCCTGAAGCCAAAGCGATATTGGCCCACTCTGGGTTCTTTAGTGATATGGATGGTGATAAAATAAAGATGAGACTGGGCCCATGATATTTACAGAAGGACAACGTGGTTATGTGAGCTCTGTTTGTTCTGCTGTGGAGAGCTCAGGTTGTGATGAAAAGCAAGAGAGGACGATATTAAAGCTGAACCATTTTGTAAACGATTGGAAGATGGACAGACAGAAGGAGGGAGAGCGAAGGACAGACGGAGGAGCGGGAGAGATGGTTAAAGATTAGTAGACGGAGAGGGAGGGAGCAGGAGAGAGAGGGAGGGAGCGAGGTAGCGAGAGGGAGGGAGAGGGAGCGAGGGAGGGAGAAATTGTTTGTTTGTTTTGTTTTGTGACTGGTCACTGGGGTGTTGCTATTTCAAACCTGAGGTGGCTACATTGCTTTTGTCCCCGTGAGTCTGACACTAAAGCTGAACTGCTCTGCTGGGTACCAAGCTGGTTAAACATCATTTGTATAATAATCCCCAAGGTACTATAAGTTTATGTGTGGGAGGCAAAGAGAAATGCGGAAACATTAACAAAAGGGGTTGTCTGTGGTAATAACTATGTAATAACACCATAATAGTAGTATTAAAGCTGTGATCATAAAAGTTATGTTAATGCTATGACTGAGGGGAAATATCATGGACAGTTTGGATGAGATGTGTTGATGGAGGGAATATCATGGGAGTCTCCAGCCTCCCAGTGGCCTAAAATGTCCTCCAACATCTGAATTTCCGAGTGGGTGACTCTGATTCACAACAGTTTCATAGACTTTCTCATTGAGCTCCATGTGAAAAGATGGTGTGAATGAACTGTGTCCAGTGGCGTGAAGTGACAGGGTTTTTGGACTGAGAAACCCCTGAATTTAAGCTAATGCTGCAGGCCTCGTCAAATCGGAAGTGGAAAAGTGGGAGGTCAGTGAAAGTATGGTGGTGATAGTTTGGGGGTGTGAGCAGCGGCCAGCTCCTGTGGCTTGAAGGTCGCGAGGCTCGGCCAACGCTAAAAGCTGCTCAACCATTTCTTCCCTGCTAATAGAATTAGTGCACCATCTGTTTTCTCACGTCGTGCCAGCACAGAACCCCTGCTAATTATGATATAATATCCCGTTCTACGGTGGTCCGACGTCTTTTTAATATTCCCCGAGCAAACACACCGGGGGCGGCTGCAGCAGCACATAGACACACAGAGACAGAAACCTCCACTCTACCAGCTAATAAAATAACATTTCCATACTGAAAGAATATATCTTACCCCAAGTAGAGTCAGGAAATATGTTTAGAGCCTTAACAATGTTGCCAGGCGACTGTTGCCTGGGCTTTGGGGTCCCTGATGGCAGACGGAGGGACAAGGCTGGTGGCAGAGCAGTCTTTGTACACAGTGTCTAAGGGAGATTTTTGCTGCTCGGCTGTCATCACCGTGACTATGATAGGTCTGTCCACAATGACACGCTCTAACAGGGAGCAGGAAGGCCAACAGATTTGGCTCTCTCAGGGGTTTTTCTTTTGAAAATAGCTAAACTGGATATGTACCCAGGAAAGTAACATGATTGTTATCTCTCCTTCAATTTGAGCAATTTTCTCTGGCCATTGTGTCTTTTGCTGCATTTGTTGTAATGCAAGATGAAATCTTTGGTTCAAATAAAATCAACCAGAAAAGGGTCCGAGCAGTACAATGGAACAGGAAGTCTCGTGGTCAGGGCAGGCAGAATGGATCAGACAAGCGGGCACGGTGTCAGGGCAGGCAAAGGGTCAGAACCGGGAGGACTAGAACGATATAGACTGGGAACGAGAAGAGCTAGGAAAAACACGCTGGTTGACTTGGCTAACAAGACGAACTGGCACAGAGAGACAGAAAACACAGCAATAAATACACAGGGGGTGATGAGCGACACCTGGAGGGGGTGGAGACAAGCACAAGGACAGGTGAAACAGATCAGGGCGTGACAATGCTGGGTTATAATCTGGCTACTTGACTCTCCCACGTGGCCCTGGCTCTCTCCTGTTGATGTTTTCCCTGCATGCCCTTGTTTTCACAGATTAACCTTGCTCCAGACAAAGTGAGACGGCGACTCGACAGAGCATGCAGAGCGTGCCTCATTAAATTAAAGCACTGTCAGAGGGGAATTTAAGTAATGCTGTTACACCTATTGTCTGGCCCTCTTTGTCACCTCAACGAGGCCTCTGCTAGATTATTCTCTCGTGTTATGATGCATGACTACAATAAACTTGACAACAAAAGGGACTACTGGTGCTGTTATGTGGAATTGGGAGTTTTGAATAGAGGAATAAAATAGAAACATCTGTGAAAAATAGTTAATTTCACCACATGCTCCTGACGTGACCCATTGGTTTGGAAAGGCACACACCTGTCTATATAAGGTCCCACAGTTGACAGTACATGTCAGAGCAAAAAAACAAACCGTGAGGTCGAAGGAATTGTCCTTAGAGCTCCGAGACAAGATTGTGTAGAGGCACAGATCTGGGGAAGGGTACCACAACATTTCAGCAGCATTGAAGGTCCCCAAGAACACAGTGGCCTCCATAATTCTTAAGTTTGGAAAAACAGCTAAAAAGCTTAGCATATGTGGGAACTCCTTCAAGACTGTTGTAAAAGCATTCCAGGTGAAGCTGGATGAGAGAATGCCAAGCGTGTGCACCGCTGTCATCAAGGCAAAGGGTGGCTACTTTGAAGAATCTGAAATATTACATATATTTTGATTAGTTTAACACGTTTTATGTTACTACATGATTCCATATGTGATATTTCATAATTATGATGTCTTCACTAATATTCTACAATGTAGAAAATAGTAAAACATTTAAGAAAAACCCTTGAATGAGTAGATGTGTCTAAATTTTTGACTGGTACTGTATGTTAATGTGATATTTCAGATATTTTTTTTTATTTTTAATACATTTACAAAAACTTCTAAAAAACAGTTTTTGCTTCTTCATTATGGGGTATTGTGTGTAGATTATTGAGGGGGGAAAAAACGATTTAATCCATTTTAGAATAAGGTTGTAACGTAACAAAATGTGTAAAAAAGTCAAGGGGTCTGAATACTTTACGAATGCGCTGTAGATACTATTGGAAGATGCTATGAGGACCGAAGGATTTGAAAGAGATACGGAAGTGAGGAAAGGAAAAGCTCCCTTTGGAATTGGATGCGTACATACCAAATTACCATGCTGCTGCTGTGTCTGTCTGACCATTTGTGTTGATTGGGATTTCCCCCCTGAGGTAAAGGGCCCTATGACAAGATTTGGGGCATTTGCCGTCCGTCAGATGCCTGTCTGTAATTTGTGATTACAGTACAAGCAGAAGGGGTGGCAGAGATTAATTCAATCCAACACGCAAATCTGATTGCCTGCATTTGCATATTAATGAGAAAAATGTTGGAGTGTTTTTAGGCAGGTGGCAAGGCAGAAGATAGTTAAAAGCTGGGAAATTGTGATATTTACTGCTTCGTCTGGCAAGTTGAGGTCAGTGTCTGGTTGTGCATGGATTTGCATAAATTAGCATACCAAATGTAGGAAGGACATGAGAAGATTCCAGTGGCCTTCTCTCTGTTTTTTTATTTAACAAAGGCGTTGACCAACTACTTGTAGCATAATGTTGAGAGAAACCTTTAGTCTTCTTGAAGACTAAAGGTGTCATGGAAATGTCCTTTTAGCAAACTTCATTCGTTGTGGGAAAATTCCCTACCCAAATAACAACCAAAATATGTCTATCCCAGACTTCTTGATATTGTCATGAAAAGGACATTTCATCATCTAACGCCTCTCTGAACAGAAATCTTATGACATCCCATGCCAAATGATCCCTGCTGGGTCTCAACGGTTCAATCAGCCATTTGATATGCAAACATGTTTTCATGGTTGTGGTTGTAGTGTATAGCTCACAGTCTCTTTAGTCTGGTGTGGTTGTAGTGTATAGCTCACGGTCTCTTTAGTCTGGTGTGGTAGTAGTGTATAGCTCACAGTCTCTTTAGTGTGGTGTGGTAGTAGTGTATAGCTCACAGTCTCTTTAGTGTGGTGTGGTAGTAGTGTATAGCTCACAGTCTCTTTAGTGTGGTGTGGTAGTAGTGTATAGCTCACGGTCTCTTTAGTGTGGTGTGGTAGTAGTGTATAGCTCACAGTCTCTTTAGTCTGGTGTGGTAGTAGTGTATAGCTCACAGTCTCTTTAGTCTGGTGTGGTAGTAGTGTATAGCTCACAGTCTCTTTAGTCTGGTGTGGTAGTAGTGTATAGCTCACGGTCTCTTTAGTCTGGTGTGGTAGTAGTGTATAGCTCACAGTCTCTTTAGTCTGGTGTGGTTGTAGTGTATAGCTCACGGTCTCTTTAGTCTGGTGTGGTAGTAGTGTATAGCTCACAGTCTCTTTAGTCTGGTGTGGTTGTAGTGTATAGCTCACAGTCTCTTTAGTCTGGTGTGGTTGTAGTGTATAGCTCACAGTCTCTTTAGTCTGGTGTGGTTGTAGTGTATAGCTCACAGTCTCTTTAGTCTGGTGTGGTTGTAGTGTATAGCCCCCCCACCCCCCCCCCCCACCGCTTTCCCCCACTCCCCCTCCCCCCCCTCTTAGTCTGGTGTGGTTGTAGTGTATAGCTCACAGTCTCTTTAGTCTGGTGTGGTTGTAGTGTATAGCTCACAGTCTCTTTAGTCTGGTGTGGTTGTAGTGTATAGCTCACAGTCTCTTTAGTCTGGTGTGGTTGTAGTGTATAGCTCACAGTCTCTTTAGTCTGGTGTGGTTGTAGTGTATAGCTCACAGTCTCTTTTGTCTGGTGTGGTAGTAGTGTATAGCTCACAGTCTCTTTAGTCTGGTGTGGTTGTAGTGTATAGCTCACAGTCTCTTTAGTCTGGTGTGGTTGTAGTGTATAGCTCACAGTCTCTTTAGTCTGGTGTGGTTGTAGTGTATAGCTCACGGTCTCTTTAGTCTGGTGTGGTTGTAGTGTATAGCTCACGGTCTCTTTAGTCTGGTGTGGTTGTAGTGTATAGCTCACAGTCTCTTTAGTCTGGTGTGGTTGTAGTGTATAGCTCACGGTCTCTTTAGTGTGGTGTGGTAGTAGTGTATAGCTCACAGTCTCTTTAGTGTGGTGTGGTAGTAGTGTATAGCTCACAGTCTCTTTAGTGTGGTGTGGTAGTAGTGTATAGCTCACAGTCTCTTTAGTGTGGTGTGGTAGTAGTGTATAGCTCACAGTCTCTTTAGTGTGGTGTGGTAGTAGTGTATAGCTCACGGTCTCTTTAGTGTGGTGTGGTAGTAGTGTATAGCTCACAGTCTCTTTAGTGTGGTGTGGTAGTAGTGTATAGCTCACGGTCTCTTTAGTCTGGTGTAGTAGTAGTGTATAGCTCACGGTTTAGGCTGTGGCTGTGGTTTATGAGCCGCCCATTAAACTCGTCACTCTTTTGTAAAGGTTGTCTGGCTCTTAAATGTTGTCGTCTTTATTGATGTTTCTCTCTCCCCCCTCCTCTTATGTACAGAAATATGCTGGATGGCCCTGGTTTAAATTAAATTCCCCAACACAAGCCTGAAATGATACTGCAAATTAATGTCTTCCTTTCACAGACACACACACACACACACACCTCGCTCCACACACCACGTCCCGTTTAGCCCTGACAATATAGCTGCCTGTGTGAACGGGTCCACAAATCACGGCACGGAGATGAGATGACCGTGTACCACCGTCCCCAACGCCAGCGCCAGTGCCAGGAAGGGCCGCATCAGAGGACAGGCTGTCAATCTCCTGCCAAGGAGTAAAAAAAGAAAAAAGAAAAAAGGAGTGAAGCATTTTCTGTAACTATCTTTTGCTGCTGTTTATCAATAACCTGGTATGTTCTTGTTGCTCAGACACGAAAACGCTTCTGTTACAGCCCCGGCGTCTATCTTCAACATCTTCTCTCTGTATTTGTTGATGTATACTGTAGATGCTCTGTTGATAGGGTAGCTCTTTTGGCTTTCATGGAGACTCTGGAGCTGTATCTCTGTCTAAATCTAAATGTGATGCACAGAGGACTAACAGACAGACAGTGACTAACTATTGATCTTCTGAGACGTCCTGTACCCTCGAATGCTTCTGTCTTTACATGACACAGTCAGTCTTCTGTCTTTACATGACACAGTCAGTCTTCTGTCTTTACATGACACAGTCAGTCTTCTGTCTTTACATGACACAGTCAGTCTTCTGTCTTTACATGACACAGTCAGTCATCTGTCTTTACATGACACAGTCAGTCTTCTGTCTTTACATGACACAGTCAGTCTTCTGTCTTTACATGACACAGTCAGTCTCTCGGGCTGTGGTTGCGTTTTTATCTGACTGGTTATGTGTTCTTCAGGATCCCACGGGGGATTTGAGGAGTGTGTGCAGAGATGTGTGCTGTGGATGAGCGGAGCCGGGGGATGAAATGAAAGGGGGATCTGATTAGCACTATGTGATCTCTCACCATGCTGTCTGAGGCGAGACCCTTCCTCCCACCTCCCTCGACTCACGCCCCCCCCCCCCTCCGTGCTGCTAATGACTGCTAATTGTGGCACGGCAGGGGGAGAGATACTATGAGCTGAATATTGCACCCTCACTGCCTGGTGTGGTGCAGCTGGGGACGCTGGAGGAACCAACTTCCATTCCATCAATCGAGTCGATCAATCAGTAAGTCCGATAATCAATAAGAGTATTGACTCCTTCTCTATCCACTTTGGTTTATAGACACTAGATCATCCCATCAACCACTCCCTCCTCTCTGGATCCAGATTGCTGAATTAAACCCTTGTTTTTTTGAGCTTGAAGATGGTGTTAAAGAAGTAACCCACGGGAGATGCTCTTCTCAATTCAGCTGAAATTACTAAATGTTTTACGGTGGAAGGCTGATCTAAACTGTTCAGGGAAGTCCTGTTCCAAAGGGAGGCCTGCGTTCTCTTATCTATTTCTGAAGGAGTTATGATCTGAGCGATCCGAGCTCCTAGTGTCTGGCACTTACCGAATTCACTCTCATTTATCCTTTGACAGATGAGTTCCTCCATTTGTAAATCTACTCCTAATCTCTTTCCATCCCTCTGCCATTCCGTAGCCAAAGCTCGCCTTCAACTTTCTCTCCCTTCCAATCTCTTCCTCACCTCTTCTCCCCCCTCTCTCCTCTCCTTGTTAGAATAGTAGGAGAATGTTGTCTGGCCAGTTGAACCAGACTGAGCAGAGCTTAGCCATGATGGACAAGTAGGGATATATCCTGAATATCCAATAGCTGCTCATTGTATGGACCCGAGCTGTGAATGGTTAAGCCACAGAATGAGAGAACAGGAGTCTAAACTAATGCATGCATTGCAACGCCGCAGTTCTTCCTTGTTATAACTTTCCTTCGCTACATATTTCATTTCGAATGGGATTTGTCAGAGGAGAGAAAGTAATGTTCATCTGAAGTGCCTGACCTGTTTTTTTGTCCTGAGCTAACTCGCCCGTATCGCTCCATCTCTCATTTCAGCAAGGAAATTTCCCTCTTGTTTCAAACCCAATTTTCCTAAAACTCCCGACGTCAGCAGGTAGCAGCAGGCCGCCTCTGCCTCTCTCCGCCCAGCCTAACACACTTTGTGGCAATTAAACTCTCGCTCACCCTCCATCTTTCACTCTCTCTCGCTCCTTCCCTGCCTCCTTACTTTTCTCTGTCTGTCAGTCTATCTTGTTAAACATAACCACACCAGTCCAATTAAAGGTTTATATGCATAACAGAAATAAAGAGCCTGGATTTACACCTTGTTTCCTCTTACTTATTCATTACCCTTCCCTATCAATCTCAAACTCCCCCTCCCTGTGTTCATTAGTTTTTCCCCCTCTCCCTCCCTCCCACCTCCCATCCCTCCTTTCTTTTGTCCCTCCCTCCATCCCTCCCTCTTTCTCTACTCTACTCTCTCTGTTTGGCCCTCGCCCCCTACTGCTCCAACTCTCCGTCCCTGTAGCAGATGGTGGTTGTCAGAGGTGGACAGGTAACAGATGACCCAGTATCCCTCTCAGGTACACAGGCTCTGCCCTGGTCAGTCCCCTCCAACCTGCCCACCACCCCCTTCCACCTTTCTCCTCCCTCAACCAGTCCCCTCCAACCTTCCTCCTCCCACCTCCAACCCCCTGCAGCCTTCATCCTCCCACAACCAGCCCCCTCCAACCTTCCACCTCCAACCCCCTGCAGCCGTTCATCCTCCCACAACCCGCCCCCTCCAACCTTCCTCCTCCCACAACCAGGCCCCTCCAACCTTCCTCCTTCCACCTCTAACCCCCTACAAAACACCACCAGCCCCCTCCTCCCACCTCTAACCCCCTGCAACCAACCACCAGCCCCCTCCTCCCACCTCCAACCCCCTGCAAACAACCACCAGCCCCCTCCTCCCACCTCCAACCCCCTGCAACCCACCTCGTTCCCCTCGTCGCCTTCCTTCCACCTCCAGCTCTATCCTCCAATTCCTCCTCAGTCCCCTCCTCTCCCCTCCCTCAACCTTTGGGTTGGTATCTGGCGGGCCGTCTCTTCCCCCCCAGTGGCGCGGGCCTTCTGGACAGAGCAGATGGTGAGAGCGGACCGGGAGGAGACGTCCTCTAACCTGGGAGTCTGGCCAGCACCGGCCCACAGCGAAGGCCTGATGCCAGCCTAATGAACCTGGACAGGGCTTGGAGTGTGTGTGTGTGTGTGTGTGTGTGTGTGTGTGTGTGTGTGTGTGTGTGTGTGTGTGTGTGTGTGTGTGTTTACGTTGTTATTTACGTGTGTACTAGTAATTTTCGGTTGTGTTGCTTGGTTATTTATGTCTCTCAGTGTTTGCTTCTCTGCAGCTTCAACCTTCAAGATTTTTGTATAATATAAGTATTGTGTGTGTGATTCTTTCTATTTATAATGGTGTAAATGTAGCTAAAAACATAACTAATTTCGAGGTCAAAGGTTAGGGGTCAGCGGACCGTGGACCAAGGTCAAACGGTCACACGATGGAAACAGGGATGCTGCTGATGTGTGAATGTAAGGTTTGTAAGGGTCTGCGGTTCATATTCAGGCTCAACACTGAAACCTTCCATGAACAGGCTTATCACAGGCTTAGAGAATTCCAGGCTCACTGTTAAATAAGCGTAGCTCAGACTCACAGAGGCATGGGTTTGGATCTGTCCAAGTAGCACACACTCACAGCAAGCTCTCCAGAGGCTGAGGATTAGAACTCTTTACCAGCTCTGTGTGCAAGTAGGTGTGTGTGTGTTCAGTCCATGTGGCATATACTGTAAGTATATTGAGAAAGCCATAGTGTTCAGAAGAAGTGTTTGTATGTAACAGATAATTAATGGCTGTGTTAGATGTATATCAGAGAGGGGCTGATAACAAAGGTGTCTGATTACATTAGCCTCTATCTGTGTGTGTGTTCACCTGCACTGTAGAGAGAGACATTCTGTATGACTACAGCACAAGCAGAGAAACACATTCCACTCTCCATTGCTGAAGTGTATTCATGGCTATTCCTCCAAATTAATTTAAAATGCATCAATAGCAGAGAGAGCAACTCAATGAGCTCAGCCTAGTTTCCCTCATTTGCCTAGCAAGTCCAAACGGATTGTTGTTCTCCCCTGACACAGTTCCACTCCAATCCCTTCCTGTTATTAAATATTAAAATCACTGCAATCACTCTGTTTAGCAAACACTCAGGGGACCAGGGAGCCAACACTATTACAGCACTGATGATTGCAATGCTTTGTTTTTGTTTAGTTTCATTTTTTAACAGTCGACATGCTAATCGCTAACGGAACAGAGCCTAATTGTTGACCGTCAGTGTCCATATCGTACTGGTTACATGTTCATTAACATGATTACCAACAGATATGCACATGTATACATGCAGGCATGCACATACATACACACAAATACTTTCATACACGCACACGCACACGCACACATACAGGCATGCAGATTCCACAAGACTACACACTCCCACACTGGTCTTCTTCTGGTCTTTTCTTCCCAGGTCTGTACCTGGCTCTCCCAAATAAATGAGTCAGAGGAACATTTTGCATTTTCTCTTTTTTTATTCATTGCATATCTCCTCGTTTTATATCGTTGTTGCCCACAATGAATTCGGGGAGGAGACTGTGGATCTCTCTCCGTCTGTTAGTACGTTAGTCACATCTGGCCTAATTTTGACGAAACATGGGTGAATGATGCGTCTAAATCTGGCATTTACAAAATTACAGGCTTCTGTCTTTTCACTCTGTCGATAAGGTTAGTATTGTGGAGATCCGTTCTCAGTTTTCTCCTATCACAGCCATTAAACTCTGTAACTGTTTTTAAGTCACTATTGGCCTCATAGTAAAATCCCTGAGTGGTTTCCTTCCTCTCCAGCCACTGAGTTAGTTAACTTCACCATGCTCAAAGGAATATTCAATGTCTGCCCTTCTTTGTGAGGCCTTGGAAAACCTCCCAGGTCTTTGTGGTTAAATCTGTGTTTGAAATGTACTGCTCGACTGATAATTGTATATGTGGGATACAGAGATGAGGTAGTCATTCAAAAATTCTGCTAAAGGGATACTTTGGGATTTTGGAAACGAGTTCATCTGACTCTGGGAAATTAGATAAAGGGCCTCATTGCCAAAATCTCAAAATATCCCTTTAAAAACTATTATTGCACAATTATTATGTGACTTTTTAAGCATGTTTACTCCTGAACTTATTTAGGCTTGCCATAACAAAGGGGTTGAGTATTTATTGTCTCAAGAAGACATTTCAGTTTTTAATTTTTAAATAATTTATAAAAATGTCAAAATCCATAATTTCACTTTGACATTATGGGATATTGTGTGTAGGCCAGTGACACAAATTCAGGCTGTAAACCAACAAAATGTGGACAAGTGAATAATTTCTGAAGGCACTGTAGCTCTTGATCTGTTTGACTGAAATTTGGCACACATGCTCAGTGACAAGAGTCTAGCTAAGCCACGCGATTTCAGACAAGACTGGGCCGATTTTGAAAAAATGTGGGTGAATGATGCGTCTTGCCGTAGAGATGTGACATTTACAAAATTACACTGGCACAAGGGGGCTCTATAGTAATCAACTGTACATACGTTAGTGACACGCGATATCTCAAACACCACTGGCCCGATTTTTACGAAACTTGGGTAAATGATGTGTCTTGCAATAGAGATCCGTCGGTTACAAAAACCCAGTGATTGGCCCAAAGGGAGGAGCTGCGTCATTCGTGGGGATAATATGTTTATTGTTTCCTTGTTTATCATTTCTGTCAGTTTTGAGGAGGCTCCAATTCTGTGTCCTGGCCAGTTGTCTCTCATCTCATTTCCTGTTTCTTGCTGTTTTCTAATAAGCGCTATTAACGCCGGAGAGCACTGCACCCTGGGAGCCCTGACTAGGCTGAGGCGAGGGCGTGCATCTGACACACCTGCCCCCCGCACCACCATGCCACCACGCCATCCACTTCAGACCAACCACCCTCCAGGGAGGGGGCTTGCTCGCCAAGGAGGTGACGCTAATGGGAGATTTAAACCACGTCACCCCCCTTTCTCTCTTTATTTTCTCCCTCTTTCCCTCCCTCATTCTCTCTCCCCCTCCTGCTGGTCTGTGGAAATGAGCCGAGAGCAAACACAGGCAGCTCTCATTAAGGGACTAGTGCTGGTATTACATTTGCTGTTATTAGAGAGACCTCCTTTAATTTCACTGGCACAGCAAACCACACACACCCACGAAGACTGCATTACATTTAGATGCTCTGTGTGTGTGCGTTTGCGCGTACCTGCATTGGTGTGTCTGTGTACCTTAGAGGGGTGAAGGAGATAGGGGTTGTAATGGCAGTATCCATTTTTGGAGCGACTGCATGAAGGTGTCAGCCCCTCTGAAAGTGATAGTGTGTAATAAGGCTGGGCAGAGGTTGGTTTTTGACGTGGGGTTCTCCTGCTGTGTGTTTGGCTCTGCCTCTCTGGGCCTCAGACAGATAGGGGGTCATTTTTCACATTACTGCATTACCCCCTCGCCTGACACGAGCAAGACGGACAAGATCAATACACATACACCATGACAAAGACTCTGTCCCACAAAATCAATGCCACATAATGTACAGAATGTTTAATACAGCGTGTGTGCCAGTCTCTCAACAAGTGAGTTGACACAGAAATTATTGCATACCGTACATTTCTCAAGCAGTAACTAGAGATACCTCAAGGACATTTAATCACCTTCATCCGGATCCAGCTCCAGCCGCCTGTGCTGTGCATCTGTCATTGGGCATTCAGAACACACCACGCTGAGTGACAGGGAGGAGGTAAAGTGGCTGTGACAGGGGAACTGGCATCACGCTCTGTGACGGACAACCTCGCCATGACAGGTGCATAAGAAGATGACGGAATGGGGAAACTGCGTGACAATACTAGAATATAATAGTGTTTTCTCTTACTGAGACATAGGGGTCTGTTAGTGGGTCTACTAGAAGATGCTGTTTTCTACCGTGACTATTTAGTGGTCTGTTGGAACAGGTGGTTAAGAGGCGACGGTGAGAACAAACCACAGGTGTCCGGTTCGCCTGTGATGACAAAGCGCCGGCACAACTTTCACACAAACAAACATAAGACATGAAACATGACTTACTATAGTGGGACTTTATCTGACTCTGCTTTCTTCTTGTTGGTGTGTTTAAGATTCACCAAGGCAGGCAGCCATTCATCCCGGCCGGCCGGGCCCGTCCGTCCGTCTGTCCGTCCGTCCGTCTGTTTGTTTGTGGGAGCTGTAAAGCACCACGGTGTGTTCAGCTGTGACTGAGACTCATTAAAGGGGGAGAGCGTCCGTCATGGAGGCGCGGCTGTCTGAGTGTCGGCCGGCTGTCCTGCGGGGGGACTGGGGGGGAACTGGGGGGACTCAGAGTTTCTCATCCACACAGAGAGGCCTAACTAACACCCCCACCCCTCCACCCCTAACTGAACCCAGCCTGCCGCTCCTCCATCACCCAGCTGGGGCTGGTCTTCTGTGATTCACTATGCCCCCCCACCGCCATACATCACACACCAGCCCCACTCTCCAACCTGCCTCCCCTGCCTCTCAGCAGACAGACCTTTTATCAAGCACCTCAAGGGCATAGCTTAGTGATGGATGCTTATCAAGGAGGACATTGTTGTGGACCTGTTGTGTTGTGTGGATCTCTGCAGTGTCCTCTGTCAGGTTGGAATTGTCCTTCAAGTCCGATACTGCACCTTTAGTAGTTGTCAGCTATCTACTGTATGTTTACTGCTGTGGCATTGTGACTTGAGATGTTTGAGTGCACCTCTCAATCTCTCCATCTGTCCATCCATATTGATGTCAATTGATCTCTTTCTATGCATATGTCCATCCATCCATCCATCCATCCATCCATCCATCCATCCATCCATCCATCCATCCATCCATCCATCCATCCATCGGTGTAGTATAGTGTGGTGTGAGAAATGCCTGGTTGATGTGTTATTTCCTTAGAAGAGCCAGAGCTGTATCGTGTTCTGTGCTCTTAGCAGCAGACAGCAGTGCTATAAGGCCAACAGGACCACACTGCTGCTGGGCTCTCTGCCTGTCTGTGTCAGATCTCCACTGATGTGTGCATCTGCTCAGAGACACTGGCTCAATATCTGCCTCCCCCCCCCCCCCCCCCTATATTATTTCTCTCTCTTTCTCTCTCTCTTTCTCTCTCTCTTTCTCTTTCTCCCTTTCCCTCTCTCTCCGCTCCACCCCTCTATCTTCTCTCTTGTCCTCCCCTCTCTCCTATCCTGTCTTTATTACCCATACTCCACGGGCCATTCCAGATATTTAATTTTCAAAACCCTGTAGCTAACCAGTCCCTCGTCTCACTCCTCTCTCTCCATCCCTCTCTTTCTCTCTTCATTGAGGTAAGAGACAAACACAACGGAGGAAACCAAACACAATGGGTCTGTTGATATATAAAAGGAGGTGGCGTCTGTGAGGCTGGGGTCACTGTGGTGCTCAAATGAGAAAGGACATCGCTCATTTCCAACCTCAAATTGCCTTGCTCTCATCTCTGACCTTCTCTGAACAGCCTCACTCAAGCAATCCCCCGCCTTTTCCTTGACACGCGCATGCACACGTAAATCGCACATGCACGCACACACACACACCCTAACCATACACATTTTACATGATATGTACCCTTTCTGCAGAAAAAAACGATTATACAAAAAAAACGGTGTAATTCACCTTTAATTGGAATCTGTCGCCTAGCGATGTTTCCGCTGAAAGGACAACTGCTGCAGCATGTCATGGCACAGTTTGTAAAACAATGGCCACTCAATTTATACAAATAAGCAATAATCAAATAATATATACTGTACAAAAATATAAACGCAAATGTAAAGTGTTGGTCCCGTGTTTCATGAGCTGAAATAAAAGATCCCAGAAATGTTCCATACACACAAAAAGCTAATTGTGTGCTATCCATACATAAAAAAAACACAAGAAAATTGTGGAGTCTGGGTTGATTAATATAAGGAATTTGAAATTATTTATAGCGTTTACTTTTACTTAAGTATATTTAAAACCAAATACTTTGACTTTTATTCAAGTAGTTTGTTACTGGATGACTTTTCATTGCCACCACTGCACTCATGGGGAAAGTGTAGTGGTGGCAAAAGTACCAACTGTCATACTTGAGTAAAAGTAAAGATACCTTAATAGAAAATTACTCAATGAAAAGTCACCCAGTAACAAACTTCTTGAATATAAGTCAAAGTATTTGGTTTTAAATATACTTAAGTATAAAAAGTAAAAGTAAACGCTATAAATCAGAATGGTCCAGAATGTTCTATTTGATATTTCACCAATAGATGAGCAGACGAGCCATCGTGTTGATTAGTCCGGCTACCTTCTGTCAGTGGAGCAGCCCTTTTCATGTTCTGTAACATCATTATGTTTTAATGCAGACATAATCACAGCACTATGTTCTAATTGGCCAGAGATAGGACAACATTAAAGGGTGTCAGCACAGAGAACAGCGTTTTAATTGTGGGTTAATGATGATGTTTATTTCCCCCGGTACTCGTCCCTAAGAGCTATGGCTTTATGTTGTAGTAGTGGCTAGCTGTAGCTGTGTGGTCTCTATGGGGAGAATGCTGAGTTATGACTCTCTAAGGGTAGTTTAGCTAAGAATCACTGCTTCCCTCTGTGAGTTCTTTATCAGGAAGTAGCAGCACATTAACCTCAGAGCGGATTACGGTGTGTAACAGAGCCGGGCTGCCATGCGACTGGGCTCCGCTGGGATCAGATAATAGCCGACCTCTGACCTCTGTGCCAATCGCTGATAGTGAACTGTGTTTCCTCAGCCTCCTCTCTCTCGCCACTTCCTGGTGGATCTGAGGCTGCTGTATGGTTCTGGGGTAAATCCTTCCAGCAGGGCCAGGTTTAGTACTGCTGCTCTGATAGAAATCACATAGCTTTATCTGGCCTCACAGACAACACCCCTTTCCCTAATCACAGTAGAAGTGATCTGAATACTTGTGGAGAAAAGACAGAACATTCTATAGACGCCATGAGCAGAGATGAAATGAGAAATGAAAAAAGAGCTTTCTGCTAAGGCCACAATTTACAGTAAAGGAAAGAAAATGCAGTCTTTCTCTGACACCGAGGAACAACTTAAATGTCACATTATAAATTGCCAATAACTGTAATATTGTACTTACATAAGGGCTAAAGGGGACTGACACGTTTCTGCAGATATTTCTGTAATGAATTTCTGTATTGTGAGTGTGAAATAAATAAATGAAGAAAGAAAGGTCAAAAGAAAAAGAATGAAAGAAAGAAAGAAAGAAAGAAAGAAAAAACTAAAGGTGAATGAGGGAGGAGGGAGGGGGGAGGGAGGAGGGAGGGGGGAGGGAGTAGGGAGGAGGGAGGGAGGGGGTTAGCACATTCTACTTCAATGACTGGGATCTTCTTGTAACTGCCGTGTGCATATGTTGGTGAGGACGAGACAGGGATTAGCATGGAGAGGAGTGGTGATGGGGAGATGAGTGAGGTGAAAGATTTATACGCTGCCATGACAGCCCAGGGAGAGATTAATTTCCTCTTTACGACCGTTTAAAAAGACACTTGCGCCATGAGAGAGTGAGAGAGAGCGATGGAGAGAGAGAGATTAAGAGGGACCGACTGTGAGCGCGAGACTGAAAGAGAGAGACTGGTTAGTGCCAGGCTATGCCACATGGTTGGTACTCGACTATTCCTCAGTGTGTGTGTGTGTGTGTGTGCGCGTGCGCGTGCACGTGCGTGTGCGTGTGCGTGTGCGTGTGTGTGTGTGTGCGTGTGTGTGTGTGTGGAGGAACTGTGTGATTGATTGTATTTCAGAGTGCTTGTGCCGTTTGAAAGAGAAAGAGCAAGAGAGTAAGTGTGTGTGTGTGAGAGTTAAAACCTGTGGGCTATTTGCGTGGTATGGCTTTTGGGACTTTAATTAGATTAAGTGAGAGTGCTGTCATTGTGACCACTGAGAGCCACGATAATATTCCCTTTAATGCAATATTAAGCTGAAGAAGAAAATGATGACATTTTTAGATCTCTCAAATGTCCCTTGTCTTGTTCAATCTGGAGGAGCTAGCATAGAAAAGACTGGGACATTGTTCTAGGTCTAATCAGAAACTGCTTTAAAGTATTTGGAGTGAATTTCAGAGTTTTTAAACTCTATTTTCTTCAAATGAAGAATATATACTACTTTTTCTTATGACCATATCATATCCACTTTACATTGACAGTTTTATCATCAAAATAGGGGTCAGAAAGCTTGCTGCCGTTCAAGGTCACGTACACACACACACACACACAATTACTGATTATATTATTATTCTGCTAGTACCTAAAGAGTCTATAGGTGAAGACCAACAGGTCGTAATACAGTCACTCCAGATTGACGTACAGTAATAGGACCACTGATTGATCTTTCATGTCTCATCTACCTTCCCTCCAATGAACATGTGAGTGTCAGTATAGCTGTCAGTGAAGAGGCTCTCCATCATGACACTGTAGTGAGCCCCTGGGGTGATGGCACCACTCAAATGTCAAGCTGAATGAGCAGGCAAATGTGCCTCTCTGCATGTTGTTCTATCTGCCCCTGTTAGTTACTGTAATGTTGTCACCCCCTGCTCTCTGTCGATAGCCCCCTTGTCTTCCAGCACCCACCCCACCCACCACCTCCCGTGGCTCTCAGAGGACCAGGGGTCAGTTGCTCATTTATAGGTTTAATTAAAGCCTTGTTAATTATTTAGCCACCTCCGGGGGAGAGTCCATCTCTGCCCCCTCAGTTTGATCAGTATCTGACTGCATGTTTAAGAGAAGGCCCTGAGCTAAACATCTCTCGCTTTTGCTTTTGTTTGTGCTTTTGCTCTCTCTCTCTCTCTCTCTCTCTCTCTCTCTCTCTCTCTCTCTCTCTCTCTCTCTCTCTCTCTCTCTGTCTGTCTGTCTGTCTGTCTGTCTGTCTGTCTGTCTGTCTGTCTGTCTGTCTGTCTGTCTGTCTGTCTGTCTGTCTGTCTGTCTGTCTGTCTGTCTGTCTGTCTGTGAGTCAGATTCTCTCTTTCTCTTTCTCTTTCTCTGTCTCTGTCTCTGTCTCTGTCTCTGTCTCTGTCTCTGTCTCTGAGTCAGACTGTCTCTCTCTTGCTTTCTCTGTCTCACTCTTTCAATTAAATTAAATTCAATTCAAGGGGCTTTATTTGCATGGGAAACATATGTTTACATTGCCAAAGAAAGGGAAATGGATAAACAAAAGTAAAATAAATTATAAAAAGTTAACAGTTAAATTTCCAAAAGAATAGAGACATTTAAAATGTCATATTATCTATATATACAGTGTTGTAATGATGTGCAAATAGTTAAAGTACAAAAGGGAAAATAAATTAAAATAAATATGGGTTGTAGTTACAATGATGTTTGTTCTTCACTGGTTGCCCTTTTCTTGTGGCAACAGGTCACAAATCTTGCTGCTGTGATTGTACACTGTGGTATTTCACCCAATAGATATGGGAGTTTATCAAAATGTGATTTATTTTCGAATTCTTTGTTGGTCTGTGTAATCTGAGGGAAATATGTGTCTCTAATATGGTCATACTTTTGGCAGGAAGTTAGGAAGTGCAGCTCAGTTTCCACCTAATTTTGTGGGCAGTGTGCACATAGCCTGTCTTCTCTTGAGAGCCAGGTCTGCCTTCGGCGACCTTTCTAAATAGCAAGGCTATGCTTACTGAGTCTGTAAATAGTCTAATATTTCCTTAAGTTTGGGTCAGTCACAGTGGTCAGGTATTATGCCACTGTGTACTCTCTGTTTAGGGCCAAATAGCATTCTACAATGTGTCAAGTAATTATCTTTTTATTTTCTCATGATTTGGTTGGGTCTAATTGTGTTGCTGTCCTGGGGCTCTGTTTGTGTTTGTGAATAGAACCCCAGGACCAGCTTGCTTAGGGGGCTCTTCTCCAGGTTGTCACTACGGGGTGTGTAAGCAGACCAAGGTGCAGCGCAGTAGTAGTTCGACATCGTTGTTTAATTAAATAAATATACTACATGAAGAACTAACAAACAAGATGAAGTACTTGGAAGACAGACACTCACACTCCTTCTACATCGACTGACATATAAGACAATGAACCACACAAAGGTGTGGGACATGACAACTTAAGTGGGATCCCCAATCAGAGACAACGCATAGCAGCTGCCTCTAATTGGGGACCCAACACAAAACACCACAGAACTAGACATACTAGATCTGTCAGGCTCTGACCATGGCTAAATAGAGGAGCCAACGGCTAGAGCCTGACACGGGTTCAATTCTCTGTAGGTGACGGCTTTGTTATGGAAGGTTCGCTTCCTTTTAAGTGGTTATAGAATTTAACAGCTCTTTCTTTTGATAATTAGCAGGTATCGGCCTAATTCTGCTCTGCATGCATTATTTGGTGTTTTACGTTGTACACAAGGATGTTTTTGCAGAGTCTTGATTTGGTATTTGTCCCATTTTGTGAATTATTGGTTGGTGAGCGGACCCCAGACCTCACAACCATAAAGGGAAATGGGTTCTATAACTGATTCAAGTATTTTTTGCCAGATCCTAATTGGTATGTCAAATTTGACATAGAAGGCTCTTTTTGCCTTGTCTCTCATATCATTCACAGCTTTGTGGAAGTTACCTGTGGCACTGATGTTTAGGCCGAGGTATGTATAGTTTTTTGTGTGCTCTAGGGCAACAGTGTCTAGATGGAATTTGTATTCGTGGTCCTGGCAACTGGACCTTTTTTGAAACACCATTATTTTTGTCTTACTAAGATTTACTGTCATGACCCAGGTCTGACAGAATCTGTGCAGAATATCTAGGTGCTGCTGCAGGCACTCCTTGGTTGGGGACAGAAGCACCAGATCAACAGCAAACAGTAGACATTTGTCTTCAGATTCTAGTAGGGTGAGGCCAGGTACTGCAGACTGTTCTAGTGCCCTCGCCAATTTGTTGAAATACATGTTGAAGATGGGGCTTAACCTGCATCCCTGTCTCACCCCCTGGCCCTGTGGAAAGAAATGTGTGTGTTTTTAGACAAATCTAACCGCACACTTGTTGTTTGTGTACATGGATTTTATAATGTCGTATATTTTTCCTCCAACACCACTTTCCATAAATTTGTATAGCAGACCCTCATGCCAAATTGAGTTGAAAGCTTTTTTGAAATCAACAAAGCAAGAGAAAACTTTGCCTTTGTTTTGGTTTGTTTGTCAATTAGTGTGTGCAGAGTGAATATGTGGTCTGTCGTATGGTAATTTGGTAAAAAGCCAATTTGACATTTGCTAGGTACATTGTTTTCGCTGAGGAAATGTACGAGTCTGTCTAACGAATGCCCCGTGCAGGGCTGCGGGACCTCCTCCTCTCCGACGCTCCACCTCGCCGGTCGTGGGAAGATGGCAGTAAATCTCAGATTATTTTCACATCATCCTGTTCTCTTCGCCTCCATTTTCACTTTCACCCCTCGCAATATCACAGAATAACCCGCCTAACCCGAGGAAATTTTTCACCAGTTTAATATTTGTCTGCACCTTGTCAATTTCTCTCTTTTCTTTTAGTTTACCTAGGTCTCCATGGACGGGCGCGGAGAGGGAGCTGGGCTACCCGGCCGGGCACCTGAGCTAGAGGAGAGACTTCAAGTCACCGGGTTGGTGACTGCGCTCGGGGACATGATGTCCCTCATGGCAACACGATCGGGCGGGGAGCACCCGGTGGGTTCAGCTGGAGCAACAGAGTCACCAGTACCCGATCGTGTCGAGTCTCGTCACGTCCAGAGGGAAGACCTCCGGAGAGCCGTTCCAGATAAATGTGACGGCAATCCGGAGGGATGTCGTGGGTTCCTTCTCCAGTGTGAATCTGGGAGACCTGCCGGTGTCGGACTCGGAGAAGGTGCGCACGATGATCCCACTTCTCACGGGGCATGCACTCAAATGGGCAACGGCACTCTGGGAGAGCGGAGCTGAGGAGTTAAGGTCAGTCCTGAGATTCATCGCTCAGTTCTGAGCAGTTTTTGACCATCCCGCGGAGGGGCAAGATGCGGGCGAGCGTATTATGCGTCTAGCACAGGGTCGGGGCACAGCTTCGGAGTATGCACTATCATTTCGGACGATGGCGGCGTCCAGTGGATGGAACAAGCCGGCTCTGAGGACCGCTTTCAGTAGAGGTCTGCGAACTGAGGTCCAGATGGAGCTGGCTTGTGTTAGTCAGTCCATGACGCTGGATGCCTACATCGCCCGGGCTGTTGCCATCGATGGGCGTCTTCCCCTTCATCGATCCGAGCTGGAACCAGAGCCGATGGAGCTTGGGATAATGAGACTCTCCGCAGAGGAGAGAGAACGGCGGAGTCGTCAGGGACTGTGTCTATTCTGTGGGGGGAGAGGACACGTCAGGAGGGCGTGTCCCTCAAACCAGGCAGGACGCATGAAAAGGGTAAGTGGCCAGGAGGCGCAGGTGAGCACAGTAGGTGTCTTACGTGCAGATCATATAGCCAGCCCTTTCTGTTGATCAGTTGTGCTTTCTGTTAACTTCCCTAATCATGTGTCCACAGCCCTGATCAACTGAGGGGAGTTTTATTGACCGGTCCTTGGTCGACGCTCTCCGGCTGCCGCTGCGCCGTTTGAGGTCCTCAATGCCCATACACACTTTGGATGGTCGACCGGTGGGGTCTGGCTCCCTTACTCACATGACCTGTCACCCTCACTATTCACAGCTTCCATCGAGAGAGACTGGAATTGTTGGTGATCTCTTCATCCATACATCTGGTCATCTTGGGACTCCCTTGGCTCCAGCTACACGATCCCAACATATGCTGGAGTGCACGTAGGATCCTAGGATGGTCAGATAAATGTTGGAGGACCTGCTTAACCATCGCGTGTGGAGCTACATCTGTAGAGAGTACCCTCACGGGGAACATTCCGCCTGAATAGGAAGATCTGAGCGGGGTGTTTTCTCGAGAAAAAGCCAAATGTCTTCCTCCTCACCGAGCATGGTGGCCGAAACTGAGACTATGGAGACATATATCCGAGAGACGCTGCTGCAGGGGTTATACGCCATTCCCCCTCCCCTGCTTCAGCCAGTTTCTTCTTCGTGAAGAAGAGGTACGGGGGTTTAAAGCAGTGCATTGATTACTGAGGACTAAATGAGGTAACTATGAAGTTCCGGTATCCAATGCCCCTCGTTCCCGCGGCCAAAGAGCAGTTGAGGGGGGCGCGATTCTTTACCAAGCTGGACCTCCGGAGCGCATACAACCTCGTGTGTATTCGGGAAGGAGACGAGTGGAAGACCGCATTTAGCATGGCGTCGGGTCACTATGATGCCATACGGACTCGCTAATGCCCCAGCGGTATTCCAGTCCTTTCTGAATGAGGTATTTCGGGATATGTCGGGGAGGTTTGTAGTGGTTTATATTGATGACATTCTTGTCCACTCCCCGACATTCCCAGAACATGTGGCTCACGTGTGTGCTGTCCTCCAATGCCTACTACAGCATAAGCTGTATGTCAAGGAGGAAAAATGCGCCTTCCACCAAACGGCCGTTTCCTTCCTTGGTTATCGCATAGCTCCGGAGGGGGTAAAGATGGAGGAGTTGAAGGTGGAGGCGGTGAGGTCATGGCCAGTCCCAAAGACCATCAAGGCGCTCCAAAACTTTCTCGGTTTTGCCAACTTTTACCGCCGATTCATCAAGGGGTATAGCTCTATAACAGCGCCACTCACGTTGTTGTTGAAAGGACACCCTCAACGCCTCAACTGGACCTCTGGTGCCGAGAAGGCATTCCTTGACCTGAAGGGTAGATTCACCATGGCACCTCTCCTACGTCACCCAGACCCGCTTAAGCCCTTCACGGTTGAGGTTGACGCATCAGAGGTCGGGGTAGGGGCGGTCCTCTCCCAGCTACAGGGGAATCCACCACTGTTGTACCCCTGTGCCTACTATTCCAAGAAGCTCAGTGCTGCGGAGAGGAACTACGACGTGGGGGACAGAGAGCTCCTGGCGGTAAAGTTGGCATTGGAGGAGTGGAGGCATTGGCTGGAGGGTGCTCATGAGCCGTTCACTGTCCTGACAGATCATCGGAACCTGGAGTACGTCAGGGCAGCCCGGAGCCTCAACCCCCGCCAGGCCCGCTGGACTCTGTTTTTTGAGCGCTTCCGGTTCACCCTGACCTATCGTCCGGGGACGAAGAATGACAGGGCGGACGCACTCTCTCGTATTCACGACCATGGGGCTGAACTCACGAAAGAGATGCCTATCCTGCCACCAGGCTGCATTGTGGGTCCCGTCTCCTGGGACATCGACGCTGAGATCCATTGGGCGGAGAGGCGGGCTACATGCCCCCCGGGGAAAACCTATGTGCAACGGAGAGTGCGGGGAAGGTTGGTGACCTGGGTGCACATGACACCTGCTACAGGACACCCAGGTATCAGCCGGACCCTGGAGGCGCTCCGGGAAAAGTATTGGTGACCAGGCATGGGGAGGACTGTGCGGCACTATGTACTGTCCTGTGTGGTATGCGCACAGTCCAAGGCGCCGAGAACGGCTCCAACGGGCAAGCTCCACCCTCTACCAGTACCTCAGCGGCCTTGGTCTCACATCGTAACGGATCTACCGCAAGCAGAGGGAAAAACAACCATCGCCGTAGTAGTGGACAGGTTCTCCAAGATGCGGTTCCTGACACTACCCGGTCTTCCCTCTGCTCTCCAGTTCACTGAGGTGCTGTTCCAGCAGGTCTTCCGTTTGTACGGAGTACGCTCAGAACTCTTTGTGCCATTCCTCCACCGGTCTAACCCCTTTCCAGGTGGTACTGGGTTTCCAGCCATCGCTATGCCCCTGGGGGAGGGGTTCCAATGAAGTACAGGCGGTGGATGAGTGGTTTAGGAGGGCTGAGGGGGTCTGGTCCGCTGTCAACGTCCGCCTGCGGGAGGCAGTATAACGGCAGAAGGTGCAGGCGGACAGATGGCGGAGCGAGGCTCCGGTATTCCAGGGGACAAGGTCTGGCTGTCCACGAGGAACCTCCAGCTCCGCTTGCCCTGCCATAAGCTGGAGCCCAGGTATGTGGGGCCGTTCACGGTCCTCCGGAGAGTGAATGAGATCACCCATAGGTTGAGGTTAAAACCACCATATAATAATCTATCTCCCTCTTTCCATGTCTCTCTCCTCAGACCGGTGGTTCCTGGTCCCCTAGGGGGATCCGGTCCTGCAGTGGCGCCTCCACCCCCAACGGAAGTAGCTGGGGGTTTGGCGTATCAGGTGGATAAAGTACGATAAGATCCAGTACCTGGTGGACTGTGCGGGATACGGCCCTGAGGAGCGCAGCTGGATTCGGGCGGCGGATATCTGCGACCCCTCCCTAACTACATAGTTTGTTGTCGTAGTTGTGTCTAGTGGGGCATATGGGGGAGGGAATGCTGTCACCTCGAGGTAGTTGTTTGTCCCCCTGTGTGCTGAGGGTTTCAGGTTCTTGTCCGGTTCTGGCATTTAGGTCGCCACAGACTAGTACATGTCCCTGGGCCTGAAAATGGTTGATCTCCCCCTCAAGGAGAGATCAACCTTTCTATTGTGTTTTTGACTATGTTTGTTTACTGTGTAACTGTGTTGTTTTTGTCGCACTGCTTTGCTTTGTCTTGGCCAGGTCGCAGTTGCAAATGAGAACTTGTTCTCAACTGACCTACCTGGTTAAATAAAGGTGAAATAAAAATAAATTTAAAAAAAGGATGGAGAAGCTGTCATCGTTAAAGTATGGGGATTCTATAGGTAGCACACAGAGGACATTTTTCTCTGTTGAGATCATTTCCTTATTCCTCTTATCCGCTTGTCACCCCCTTTTGCCAAGGTTTGTACGTCTCAATTGTCAGAAGAAACCACTTTTGCTTAAGCAAGCCATATCAGCTATGTTTTTTTAAGGCAGTAAATGAGGCTGAATGAACTGTTTCGCTGCCAGACAAGGCTCTGCTGATAGCCAGGTGTAGCAGTGGTAAGGTGTTTGGACTTCTGTTGGGACAGCTTTATGTAGGCCTTAACAGTTTGTGGGCACCATTTGTCACAGTTATAGTATAATTCAGGTTTTGTTTAGTGTTGTATAGTGGCTTTCCCCCCACCAAGACTTACACACTAGAATCACCACTGTGTGCTTCTTATATGGTTTTTGTTTTTATTTTATCTGATCCATCTTTGTCTTCTTATTTTTGTTCTTATGTTATCAGAGTCTGTCAGTCTGTCTCCTTGGTGAAGTTAAACCTCTGATGGAACTAGCTTTTATACCTGGTCTTTCCACAGTTATCTCATTTAGTGAAGTCAGTTTGTAGTGTAACTGTGGTGCATCACAGTATCTTATCAGAGACATAGAAGATAATGACAGTGATAGGCCTACATGACTAAAGCAGATAGATAGATAGATAGCAGGGTAGCAAAGTGTTAGCAAAGAACTGCAGCCTCCAGTATTGCACGCCTGGCCTGCTAACCCCCTGACCGGCCTCTATCTTCTCTGCTCCCCCTGAGGGGGACATGAAACCAATACCTATAAATGGCCCACCGCCGTGTCAAGGGCTGGGATGACCAGGGCGCTTAAATCAATTCCAGGCCCATCAATTAGACTGGTGATTTGTGATGGACAGAAATCACTCGGGCACCACCACTTGAACAGTCCGCCGATTCTATCCCACAAACCCCGGGGGGCTCAGAGACTCTGACTGATTGGTTGAGCTGCCCGCCCCCCAGACTGATCGATAACCACCTTCCTCTCTCCCAGCGCTGTGGGAGGGGGAGCAGGGTGGGTGTGGAGGGGGAAGTCAGAGGAGATCTCGGGGAGTGATTAGCCCGTTCCCATGGCAACTGCTCTGTGAACATGTGGATGCCTGTTACAGACTCCTCATAGGGAAAGATTCTGGAGCCCCCCTCTGTGTTGGTTTAACACGTTGGTACTGGAGCTTTTAACTTCCCACTAAAAGCCACTAGTAAAGACAAGTCAGGGAATAGAACTTCTGGGAACTTTCTTAGTTGGCAGTATTGGACAGAAAACATTGCTTTGTGGCTATCCGGGCTGTCTGGCCTCAGTTTTCTGCCTTTCTGCGAGAAAACTCTTAAACGGTAGGTAGGTTGCCAAAGTAATTAATTTCTCCTGATTTAAAAATTATTTTGGAGAGAGTGCAATGAAAGTCTATTGATTTCCATTAAAGTGTAATCAAACTTTTCATGATGTTAGATGCGAGTGGCTATTTCTTCATTGTGAAAAACTCTTTGATTTGTGTTTTTGGAGTGGCCTACACCACAACTCTACTCCAAGATATTTAGTCCTGAAGCGTTTGAGTGATCACCCTCTGCTATAATATATCTGAGTCCTCTGATCCATGAATCTGCTTCAATATTGGCTGCTAATGGTCTAAACCATGAATTGCTAAAATATTGGCAGGGTATCGTTGAAACAATGAAAATGGCCAAAGTTGCGACCTGTATGGTGTGAATTATCAATCTCTTTAACAAATATCCCTGAGTTGTCTGAAATATGAATCTCCCCTCCATATCAGCCCCGAAATATTTCAACCATGAATCTCTATTCTATTAGACCTGCACTGTCTGTCTGCTCCATGGCCACGTCTCCTCCCAGGAGTTATAGGGAGAGAGGGAGGAGGAGAGGAGGAGGTGGAGAGGAAGAGAGGCGGGGAGGGCTCTGGAACACGGAGGTACAGATGCTCTGTTTTTGGTAGAGTGACATGAGGGATGGTTATGTCTGTGAGGCCCTGCCCTCCTGTCCCGGCCTAGCGGACCCGACCGATCTGGTGGCTGTGTCTCTCTGCGGAGCAGGACCCATAAAGAGTGTGCAGCGCCCCATGTTCAGGCCATAAAACTGAATTAAAATATTAAATCTGTCAGGCCCTGTCATCGTAAATAAAGTCATATATTACTCCATCCATAAAAGTGAAAAAAGGTCTAGGGGTTTAATAAGTGGGAGAGGAGAGGGCCTATTTCGGCTCTGATTACCCCCCCCCCCCCCCCCATCCCCCACAACCCCCCCAACCCCTGTAGACAGAGCTATTTATTCAAAGCAGAGAGGGTGCAGAGATAGATGGAGAGGGTGTAGAGATAGATGGAGAGGGAGAAAGATAGAAGCAGAGAAGGTTGAGGGAAACATACAATGATGGTCATGTTATACAGTTACAGGATAAGTAAGGTGGGCTTGTTCCAGTGGTTCAGCACCATAGCAGAGGTTTGCAGTATAGGAGAAGTGGAATACTGTAAGTTGGCCCAGGCAATGTCCTGCTATTAGCCCCTCCAGCCTCTCCAGCCCCTCCAGGCCAGTCCCTCCAGGCCAGTCCCTCTAGCCCAGCCCCTCCAGCGCCCTCTCCCTCCAGCCCCCCCACCCCAGTCCCTCCAGCGCCCTCTCCCTCCAGCCCCCCAGCCCAGCCCCTCCAGCGACCCCCCCCCTCCAGCGCCCCCTCCCTCCAGCCCCCCCAACCCCTCCAGCGTCCCCCCCTCCAGCCCCCCAGCCCAGCCCCTCCAGCGACCCCCCCCCCCCTCCAGCGCCCCCTCCCTCCAGCCCCCCCCAGCCCCTCCAGCGTCCCCCCCCTCCAGCCCCCCAGCCCAGCCCCTCCAGCGACCCCCCCCCCTCCAGTGCCCTCTCCCTCCAGCCCCCCCAGCCCACTCCCTCCAGCGCCCTCTCCCTCCAGCCCCCCAGCCCAAGCCCAGCCCCTCGTGCCGTTCAGTCCAGTCCAGTGGTCTCAGCACTGAGCACAATGATTAGCATTAGCAGGCTGTGGGTATGTTGGGCATGGTCCTCCACCTGCTCCTGTCCTGGGCAGCTGCTGCTGCTGCCCGCTTTGCTAATTGGCTGGCAGGTGGCCATGGCAACACTAGTGTGGCTCTGGGAGAGAAAAAAATAGGAGGACATTTAGTTTCCTGGTGTTCTGGACCAGAGATAAGTGTTGCTCAAGAATGCAGGCACTGCACATGTGCAAACAACGCACGCACGCACGCACGCACGCACGCACGCACGCACACACACACACACACACACTGTAGTCACAGCATCTCTCTCTCTCAGTATGGTGTGTAGAATAACGTTGGTGCCGGCATGGTGGCTGCCTCACCAATCTGAAAGATAGATGTTTCTCTGGCACAGCTCCTCCTCATGTTCCATTCACAATCCCTGGCAATATCTGTGGAGTTTCTGCTATCCTCCTTTCACTTCTCCCCTCTGCAATTTCCTCTCCTCTCCTCTCCTCTCCTCTCCTCTCCTCTCCTCTCCTCTCCTCTCCTCTCCTCTCCTCTCCTCTCCTCTCCTCTCCTCTCCTCTCCTCTCCTCTCCTCTCCTCTCCTCTCCTCTCCTCTCCTCTCCTATCCTATCCTATCCTATGCCAGTGTTAATGAGGATGTGGGGGAGCTAGTTGTCGGTTGAGTAAGCTCAGTATCAGATGATTAATTGCTGGAGGTGGGCATGGCGGCCCAGAGACAATCTGGCGCGGGGACTCAAGGTTGCAGCACGGTATACCCTCCTCTCAACACGGTATACCCTCCTCTCAACAAGGTATACCCTCCTCTCAGCACGGTATACCCTCCTCTCAACACGGTATACCCTCCTCTCAACACGGTATACCCTCCTCTCAACACGGTATACCCTCCTCTCAGCACGGTATACCCTCCTCTCAACACGGTATACCCTCCTCTCAACACGGTATACCCTCCTCTCAACACGGTATACCCTCCTCTCAGCACGGTATACCCTCCTCTCAGCACGGTATACCCTCCTCTCAACACGGTATACCCTCCTCTCAACACGGTATACCCTCCTCTCAACACGGTATACCCTCCTCTCAACACGGTATACCCTCCTCTCAACACGGTATACCCTCCTCTCAACACGGTATACCCTCCTCTCAGCACGGTATACCCTCCTCTCAACACGGTATACCCTCCTCTCAACACGGTATACCCTCCTCTCAACACGGTATACCCTCCTCTCAGCACGGTATACCCTCCTCTCAGCACGGTATACCCTCCTCTCAACACGGTATACCCTCCTCTCAACACGGTATACCCTCCTCTCAACACGGTATACCCTCCTCTCAGCACGGTATACCCTCCTCTCAGCACGGTATACACTCCCCTCTCTCTCTCTCTGGCTGTCTTTCTTTGTCTCCCTCTCTCTGTCTCCCTCAGCGACTTGCTCTCTATCTCGCGATCTCTCTATCTCTCTATCTCTCTTGGTCTCTATCTCTCTATCTCACTTTGTCTCTGTCTCGTTCTCTCTCCACTCCCTCTCTTCTCCTTGTTGTTGAAGTGTTGTGAAGAAGACTCCCCTGTCTACTGTCTGACCTACACATGTAATGTAGCCAGTGAGAGCGGGGCTGGGGCGTAGCCGGTGTTGTGTGGGATTGTGTTCCTGCACATATGTGTGCTGCTGTTAATTAAGATGAAAGGCCTCAGGAAGGTGAGCAGACCCACAACAGCTGTTCATCACTGTAATGATAATTGCACGGGGGTCTGCAGTGGACGTGTTTGTCTGTGTGTTCTGTTCTTAGTGGTCAGAACGGGGCAGGCTTTTGGCTGTGGTGGGTCAGCAGTCAGCTGACCTTGGCTCTCAGTGGCAGGAAGGTTGAAGCCTCTAACTGTGGTTTGGAGAAAGATTTCCTTGTCCCTGATTGGTCAGCAGTTACCAGGGCTGGGGTCTAATTGGCCAGAGAGCAGTGGATCCTGTATGTGATTGGTCCGGAGGCAGGGCTCTGTTCTCTCTGTACCCAGTGATCGTGGCATCAGCAGGAGCAGACGGGCGCATGACTCTGCCTCTAAATTTAGTTTAATGGAGGGAGAGCTGGGTATGTTTTGTAATTAATAGCAGTGACCTGGAGGGGCCAGCATATTACCAGAGCCTGAACAGAGCGGGAGCCCTGTCTGGCCCACACACACCTCACACACACACTGCCTTGGGGAACTGAGACCTCATCTATTTCTCAGGGTCTGTTTTTATTTACCGCTTGCTTCTGCTCCGACTATGGAGTGTGTTTCACTGTTCCTAACTTACCACTACTGGAGCCACTACTGTTGGCTATAAAGGAGCCACTACTGTTTGCTATAAAGGAGCCACTACTGTTTGCTATAAAGGAGCCACTACTGTTTGCTATAAAGGAGCCATATGGGGAGTAAAGTGATGATGCAGCTCTTTGTGAGAATCTCTCTCTTTGTCCATATTGTTGGTTCTTCTGCCAAACCCTTTGCTTGTTTTCATCGGTAATTGTACACTCTGTAGGCTACCTCTATCTGTCTTACTCTCTGTCTCGGTTTCTCCATTACTGCTGTACACTCCCTCCCTCCCTCTGTCCCCCCTATCTCTCTCTCTCTCTGTCATATTGAGCTGTCCGTCAGTGTGGGGTGGCTCTCTGGCGGTGTGATGGATGGGGAACACGTAGGAGGAGCAGCCGTCTTTAATAGACATGCGGATTGAAATGCTGGGGAAGTAAATGTTAAGGGCCTCATAAAAAATCCACTTCCCCACCCTCACCTTGTTGCCCCCCCCATACCAACCCCTCCACCACCACCACCACCACCACCACCACCACCACCACCACCACCACCACCACCACCACCACCCCCTGCCCAACCCACCTTCCACACACTGCGTTATCAGATGCTTTGTGATTGTACGCACTGTGCTTGTGTGTGTGTGATTGAGTCACTGTGCTTCTCTGTATGAAATGTGACTGTGTCTCTCCTTGCACGATCCTTAACTGTTGCTGTGACGACATTGGTGGATGCAGTCAGGGGACAGAAGAGCACGTACCAACCCAATTAGGTGAGTAGGTCCAATATATCACATCCTATATGAGGTATCAAGGGTGATATGTTTTCTGTCACTGCACACATGATCTCATGGCAGCACCTTTGCCAGGGTGATTTATTTCCCTAGCTGGGCTGTAGAAACAAACTAACAATGTTAAAGAGGTTCCATCAATAAGCACTGTTCCAGCTGCCGTATTTCCTCTGAGGCAGGAAGGTAAGGTGGGCCACAGGGCTGAACAACTCAATCCCTACGGAGGACAGGTCAAAAGCGGTCAAGGTCAAAGGCCAGGCAGGGAGAGTGATTTTAGTGGCAGAGGAGTCTCTGTGTCTTATGTGAAGCATTGACCCTGCTCATAATTCCAATTGGCTGGCTTATTTGATGCAGTCCCAAATCCCCTCAGTGTGAGAAGGGATTGGCTTTGCTTGAGCGGATGGAACTGGCTGTGTGCGTGTGTGCGTGTGTGCTTGAGTGTGTGTGGCGCGCATATGAGCAGTCATACTGTACGTGTGTGTATATGTGTTTTATTCTGCAACTTTCTCTCCTTAGTTGCTCTTTGCTGCACCTCTCTCTTCAAACCATCTCCCAATTTAACATTGTGTTCCAGAGGGTTACATTTAAGCCAATGCCTTTTGGGTCTAAAAAGGAATCAAGTCAACTCAACGGGCTGCCCTGCACATTCAGCCATTAATCATAATAATTCTGTAGCCGTTCAACGATGAATTGGAATCCAGTGGTCCATGTGACCTCTACAACCCAATCAAAAATGCTAGTATTCTAAAATGCTGAAGGTAATGATCAGATGCACACACTCTATCTGGCCAAATACCACCAGATCTCTTAGTATCCACAATGGAAGCATTTTATAGCCAGAATCAATACTTCGACACCAAGGTACAGTCAAGGTCATGGAGAGGGTTGAGGGCTATAGGATAGTATATAGACAGTATTAGGGCTGTATGATAGTATATAGACAGTATTAGGACTACATGATAGTATACAGACAGTATTAGGGCTATATGATAGTATATTGACAGTATTAGGGCTATATGCTAGTATATTGACAGTATTAGGGCTACATGATAGTAAACAGACAGTATTAGGGCTATATGATAGTATATAGACAGTATTAGGGCTATATGATAGTATATCGACAGTATTAGGGCTATAGGATAGTATATAGACAGTATTAGGGCTACATGATAGTATACAGACAGTATTAGGGCTATATGATAGTATATAGACAGTATTATATGATAGGCTATATGATAGTATATAGACATTATTAGGGCTATATGATAGTATATAGACAGTATTAGGGCTATAGGATAGTATATAGACAGTATTAGGGCTATATGATAGTATAAAGACATATTAGGGCTATATGATAGTATATAGACAGTACTAGGGCTATAGGATAGTATATAGACATATTAGGGCTATAGGATAGTATATAGACGGCATTAGGGCTATAGGATAGTATATAGACATATTAGGGCTATAGGATAGTATATAGACGGCATTAGGGCTATATGATAGTATATAGACATTATTAGGGCTATATGATAGTATATAGACAGTATTAGGGCTATAGGATAGTATATAGACAGTATTAGGGCTATATGATAGTATATAGACAGTATTAGGGTTATATGATAGTATATAGACAGTATTAGGGCTATATTTTTTATTTTTATTTTATTTTTTTTATTTCACCTTTATTTAACCAGGTAGGTCAGTTGAGAACAAGTTCTCATTTGCAACTGCGACCTGGCCAAGACAAAGCAAAGCAGTGCGACAAAAACAACACAGAGTTACACAGTAAACAAACATGGTAAAAACACAATAGAAAATCTAAATACAGAGTGCAAAATGTAGTGCAAAATGCAGTAAGGTTAGGAGGTAGGACAATAAATAGACCATAGTGGTGAGATAAATTACAGATTATCATCATTAACACAGGAATGAAGGATGTGCAAATTATGATGTGCAAATAGAGATACTGGAGTGCAAGATTTGTGAAAATAACAAAAATAAATATGGGGATGAGGTAGTAGTGTGGGCTATTTACAGAAGGGCTATATACAGGTGCAGTGATCGATAAGCAGCTTTGACAGCTGACGCTTAAAGTTAGTGAGGGAGATAGGAACCTCTAGCTTCAGTGATTTTTGCAATTCGTTCCAGTCATTGGCAGCAGCGAACTGGAAGGAATGGCGGCCAAAGGAGGTGTTGGCTTTGGGGGTGACCAGTGAGATAAACCTGCTGGAGCGCATGCTACGGGTGGGTGTTGCTATAGTGACCAGTGAGCTGAGATAGGGCGGGGATTTACCTAGTAATGACTTATAGATGACCTGAAGCCAGTGGGTTTGGCGACGAATATATAATGAAGGCCAGCCAACGAGAGCATACAGGTCGCAGTGGTGGGTAGTGTATGGGGCTTTGGTAACAAAACGGATGGCACTGTGATAGACTACATCCAATTTGCTAAGTAGAGTGTTGGAGGCTAGTTTGTAAATGACATCGCCGAAATCAAGGATCGGTAGGATAGTCAGTTTTACAAGGGCATGTTTGGCAGCATGAGTGAAGGAGGCTTTGTTGCGAAATAGGAAGCCAATTCTGGATTTAATTTTGGATTGGAGATGGTTGATGTGAGTCTGGAAGTTGAGTTTACAGTCTAACCAGATGCCTAGGTATTTGTAGGTGTCCACGTATTCTAATTCGAACCCGTCGAGAGTAGTGATGATAGTCCGGTGGGCGGGTGCTGGCAGCGTTCGATAGAAAAGCATGCACTTAGTTTTACTAGCGTTTAAGAGCAGTTGGAGGCCACGGAAAGAGTGTTGTATGGCATTGAAGCTTGTTTGAAGGTTAGTAAACACAGTGTCCAAAGAGGGGCCAGATGTATACAGAACGGTGTCATCTGCGTAGAGATGGATCAGAGAGTCACCAGCAGCAAGAGCGACATCGTTAATGTATATAGAGAAAAGGGTTGGCCCAAGAATTGAACCCTGTGGCACCCCCATAGAGACTGCCAGAGGATCGGACAATAGGCCCTCCGATTTGACACACTGAACCCTGTCTGCAAAGTAGTTAGAGAACCAGGCAAGGCAGTCACTTGAGAAACCAAGGCTGTTGAGTCTGCCAATAAGAATGCGGTGATTGACAGAGTCGAAAGCCTTGGCCAGGTCGATGAAGACGGCTGCACAGTACTGTCTTTTATCGATAAATATGATAGTATATAGACAGTATTAGGGCTATATGATAGTATATAGACAGTATTAGGGCTATATGATAGTATATAGACATTATTAGGGTTATATGATAGTATATAGACAGTATTAGGACTATATGATAGTATATAGACAGTACTATGACTATATGATAGTATATAGACAGTATTAGGGCTATAGGATAGTATTTTGACAGTATTAGGTCTATATGCTAGTATATTGACAGTATTAGGGCTATAGGATAGTATATAGACAGTATTAGGGCTATATGATAGTATATAGACCTAATACTGTCTATATACTATCATATAGCCCTAATACTGTCTGTAGGTATATTGACAGTATTAGGGCTATAGGATAGTATATAGACAGTATTAGGGCTATATGATAGTATATTGACAGTATTAGGGCTATATGCTAGTATATTGACAGTATTAGGTCTATATGCTAGTATATTGACAGTATTAGGGCTATAGGATAGTATATAGACAGTATTAGGGCTATATGATAGTATAAAGACAGTATTAGGGCTATATGATAGTATATAGACAGTATTAGGGCTATATGATAGTATATAGACAGTATTAGGGCTATATGATAGTATATAGACAGTATTAGGGCTATAGGATAGTATATAGACAGTATTAGGGCTATATGATAGTATATAGACATATCAGGGCTATAGGATAGTATATACATGGCATTAGGGCTATATGATAGTATATACAGTAGATGATATCAGGGCTATAGGTTAGTATATAGATGGCATTAGGGCTATATGATAGTATATAGACCATATTAGGGCTATATGATAGTATATAGACATTATTAGGGCTATGTGATAGTATATAGACAGTATTAGGGTTATATGATAGTATATAGACAGTATTAGGGCTATATGATAGTATATAGACAGTATTAGGGCTATATGATAGTATATAGACATTATTAGGGCTATATGATAGTATATTGACAGTATTAGGACTATATGATAATTTATAGACAGTATTAGGGTTATATGATAGTATATAGACAGTATTAGGACTATATGATAGTATATAGACAGTATTATGACTATATGATAGTATATAGACAGTATTAGGGCTATAGGATAGTATATTGACAGTATTAGGTCTATATGCTAGTATATTGACAGTATTAGGGCTGTAGGATAGTATATAGACAGTATTAGGGCTATATGATAGTATATAGACAGTATTAGGGCTATATGCTAGTATATTGACAGTATTAGGTCTATATGCTAGTATATTGACAGTATTAGGGCTATAGGATAGTATATAGACAGTATTAGGGCTATATGATAGTATAAAGACAGTATTAGGGCTATATGATAGTATATAGACATATTAGGGCTATAGGATAGTATATAGACAGATTAGGGCTATATGATAGTATATAGACAGTATTAGGGCTACATGATAGTATATAGACAGTATTAGGGCTATATGATAGTATATAGACATTATTAGGGCTATATGATAATATATAGACAGTATTACAAAGTCACCCACCCTCTGCACGCTATGGTTATGACGCAGAGGAGCACTTTCAGTCACAGACTGATCCCACCACGGTGTGCCAGAGAGCGCTACAGGAGGTCCTTCCTGCCGGCGGCTATTAGACTATATAATGCCTCACCGGGGTGCCGTGCCATCGGCAACAGAGATCTGGAACTGTTGGGGTGCTAGGACCTAGTTTAACAATTATGCATCCATCCGTGAGTAACTCTGGTCCGTCAGCTCTCATTCACTCAGGACCTACTTATTCATGCAGGTCTGTCTATCTATCTATCTATCTATCTATCTATCTATCTATCTATCTATCTATCTATCTATCTATCTATCTATCTATCTATCTATCTATCTATCTATCTATCTATCTATCTATCTATCTATCTATCTATCTATCTATCTATCTATCTATCTATCTATCTATCTATCTATCTATCTATCTATC
The DNA here is from genome assembly GCA_023634145.1 of Thymallus thymallus. Lineage (NCBI taxonomy): Eukaryota > Metazoa > Chordata > Actinopteri > Salmoniformes > Salmonidae > Thymallus > Thymallus thymallus. The sequence continues at coordinate 17,818,754 of CM042397.1, read as the reverse complement.
TATCTATCTATCTATCTATCTATCTATGATATTAGGGCTATAGGATAGTATATAGACGGCATTAGGGCTATATGATAGTATATACAGTAGATGATATTAGGGCTATAGGATAGTATATAGACCACATTAGGGCTATATGATAGTATATACAGTAGATGGTATTAGGGCTATGGGATAGGAGGCCGTCATGGTGTGCCGGTGTCCGAAGATTGTATGAATACATAAGCAATTCATATGAGCTACAGAGACCTGATGATATATGAAGGTTTGAATGAGAGTGGCAATCAAGACTAACGCCATGGTTATTATTAGAGATAAGGTCTGTGAGACTGGAGACAAGTATGCTCAGGGTAATGAGCAGTAAAACGTTTACTGAACAGAGATATTTATCATGAAAATGAGCGGGCTGTCAGCACACTGTAACACTCTGAAAATAGACACTGACAAAAGTCATCTTTCTGCCAGGACCGAGATCTAACAACACGGAAGCATTGGTCTTTGTTTGAGTGTTTTTTATATGGGAAACAAAGAGCTACATGGTGATGGATAGAGTGTTTTTATATGGGAAACAAAGAGCTACATGGTGATGATAGAGTGTTTTTATATGGGAAACAAAGAGCTACATGGTGATGATAGAGTGTTTTTATATGGGAAAAAAAGAGCTACATGGTGATGGATAGAGTGTTTTTATATGGGAAACAAAGAGCTACATGGTGATGGATAGAGTGTTTTTATATGGGGAAAAAAGAGCTACATGGTGATGGATAGAGTGTTTTTATATGGGAAACAAAGAGCTACATGGTGATGGATAGTGTTTTTTATATGGGAAACAAAGAGCTACATGGTGATGCATAGAGTATAATTTTTTGAATCAAACTTCAAAAAAGTTTGATTACCACTGGGTTAGAGTATGAACCCATAGGCCCAGTGTTAGTGTTATGGCCTCAGTTCTACCAGGTCTGGCTGCAACCTTCTTTGGAACTGCAGGTTTCCTTTCACAAATCATACATATAGACATAACTTCATGTCAAAAGTAAACTATGAAGGACTCAAAAAGTCTTTGCCATGTCACAGTAAAATAGGCCTCCCAATGATTTCGCCGCAACAATATCGCTCTCTCTGGCTTTCTTCTTTTACTGTGCTGTAAACAAGATGACCCAGGCATAAAATGCAATCCATTCGCAACAATAAAAGAGACAAGTCTGTCAGCAAGCTTTTTATTCAGGAATTTTATACCGGGAACATGGCCAAACTTCACATCTTTACATCTAAAGATATTCCAAAACTCCTCTTTCCTAAATTGTAGCTGGTTCTGTGGATGTGGCGTTTCATTAGCGTGTAATATTCATGATTGTAATTTTGCCTGTAGGGGGATATATATGGAGGATTTCAGTATTCATCCGGTGCTCAAGGCCTACTTTCTGTTTTACTAACAGCCCAGCAGGACACTATTTTAGAAAACGAAAGGAACTAAAGTTTCTCACCATAAAGGAGGAAAAGAGGCAAATGAAGATGGATGGAGGAGTGGCGGAAGGTGTTGCACGTTGACTGCAGCTGACTCTGCACATCGAGGTACGAGAGAGTAGGCGGGAAAGACTGTCAGCAGAACCACACCCAGAGAGGTGGGAGAGAGGGAGGGAGTTACAGACAGAGAGAGAGAGAGAGAGAGAGAGAGAGAGAGAGAGAGAGAGAGAGAGAGAGAGAGAGAGAGAGGAGAAGAGAGAGAGAGAGAGAGAGAGAGAGAGAGAGAGAGAGGAGAGAGAGAGGAGAGATGAGAGAGAGAGAGAGAGAGAGAGAGAGAGAGAGAGAGAGAGAGAGAGAGAGAGAGGTCGGAGTGTGAGGTAACGGGGGAGAGGGTGAATGAAAAGGAAAAACCGACTCAAAGACAGAGAAAGAGAAGAGTGTGTGTGCAGGGGTAGAGACTGAAGGGAGGAAAGAAATATAAATCTTAGTCATCAAAATTAAAGGAGGACCAAGAACCTCATCATATAATTAATTAAAATGCCTTTATTTGTTTGGCAAGTTCAATGGATGGCCTTCGTCAGAGAGAGAAAGAGAGAGAGAGAGAGAGAGTGTTACAGAAAGACAGGAACGATGTTGCAGTTTTTGAAGGACAGCTTCCCAATAAGAGTCTCATCCCTTCAGGCCTAGGGCTGTAGTCTGGGCACCTCCTCAGTAGATCATATCAAATCTTGTTCACTTGGAGGTAAAAGATGGAGGGCTGGAGAGGCTGAGACAGAGACAGCGATGGAGCGGTAGAAAGCTAACCATTACCAGTTCATGTCTCTCTCTCCCTTCTCCCTCTGTCTCTCGCTTGATCTCTCTCTCTCTCTCTCTCTCTCTCTCTCTCTCTCTCTCTCTCTCTCTCTCTTCCTCTCTCTCTCTCTCCCTTCTCCCTCTCTCTCGCTTGATCTCTCTCTCTCTCTCTCTCTCTCTCTCTCTCTCTCTCTCTCTCTATCTCTTCCTCTCTCTCTCTCTCCCTTCTCCCTCTCTCTCACTTGATCTCTCTCTTTCTTACTCTCTCTCGCTTTCTCTCTCTCTTTTTTACTCTCTCTCTCCCTCTCTCTCTCTCTCTCTCTCTCTAATGTCCTTATCTCACATGGGCGGCAGCTAGCCTAGTGGTTAGAGTGTTGGGCCCGTAACTGGAAGGTTGCAGGATCGAATCCCCGAGTTGACAAGGTAAAAATCTGTCGTTCTGCCCCTGAACAAGGCAGTTAACCCACTGTTCCTAGGCTGTCATTGTAAATAAGAATTTGTTCTTAACTGACTTGCCTAGTAAAATAAAGGTTAAATAAAATAAAATAAATAAAAATTAAAGGCCCTTAGCAGAGCTGTCTGTCACGGCAATACTGAGTTTGACACAAACACTTCTCACATCTAGACTTAAAGAACAGATACTGTTACTTGTATTTCACATTTCATAAATTACCTGACTAGCTTTCTCAAACACACTGCCTCAAAACTCAATAAAACTCAATAAGGCTCAAACTCAGACGCACCCCTCACACACACGTACAGGCAGGTGCATACACACACAAACGCACCTGATGGTCTTTTAGCGGAGTGAATAATTACCTTGCCAAAGGGCACCACTGTCATCCCTGGCTGGTATTTAAAGGCCTGTCACTGAATTTTAATCACACATTTCCTCAGCTTCCCTTAGTTAAGTGGAAATGTCCTCTTTGTTGGCTGATCCAGAGATCAGAGACCTAATGCCTTCATCATAGCCTACAGGTTACACCGTCTTATTGGCTAACACAGACAGATATTATGCTTAATGTCACCACTGTGATGGACACATTTTTTTCTTTGTTGTGCACAGATGAACAGTTGACCCCATTGAGACACACCGGAGTGGGCTCATATTGTTGGCACAGTAACATGATGTAATTATTGATCATGACGGTATGGTGATAATAGGTTTGAGGACCTTAAGGTTTGCTGTGACACGTCCATGACCAGAACAGAAAGCCAACTGCATCCCAGAGGACTGAGTGACTTGAAATGTCCAATGGAAACGTTAAGCAAATAGCAGCAATCAGAGATTTCAGCACCATGGACAGCAATTATTTGAAACCGCATCTACAAGGGCAGTTGAAATGTTGCAGGATTATGGAACTAGTGACTAGCCTAGTGTGTGACCCTGATTGTAGCTGAACTCTATTGTTGGTGGTAGTTCATGCATCTATACTAAAGGCTTTGTTTTTTCTCTTCAGAAGAATAATGGGATAAAATAATGATTTACAGGGGTGGCACTTAATTGTCTGAAGCCATTGTGAAATGATTCTAATCTAATGTAATTAGTTGATTCAGTTTGACTCCACTGTATCCCCCAGGCTGTTCCTGTTCCTTTCCAACAATCTCTCAGTGCGTCACATACTCACACACACACGCAGGCATGCACACACACACAGTTTGAGTTTTTTTGTATCTTTCCATATCTGCATCTTTCCATTTTCTTTGTGGTCTCAGGGCACCAGGGTCTCAATGGGGTTCCCCTGATTAAATACAAGTTAATAAATAAAATACACTGAGACTACAAAACATTAAGAGCACCTTCCTCAATTCGTCGGGGCATGGACTGTACAAAGTGTCGAAAGCAGACCACCAGGATGCTGGCCCATGTTGACTCCAATGCTTTCCACAGTTTTGTCAAGTTGGCTGGATGTCCTTTGGGTGGTGGGCCATTCTTGAGGCACTTAAATATTTTATCTTGCCCATTCACCCTCTGAACGGCAAACATACACAATCCATTGATCAATTGTATCGAGGCTTAAAAATCCTTCTTGAACCTGTCTCCTCCCCTTCATCTACACTGATTAAAGTGGATTTAACAAGTGATATCAATAAGGGATCATAGCTTTCACCTGGTCAGTCTGTCATGGAAAGAGCAGGTGTTCCTAATGTTTTGTACACTTAGTGAATACCAACCCCCCTGCCCTTATTGTTCAGTATCCCTCTCTCCATCCCTCTTTCAACACAATGTATTTCCATGCCTCTCTCTCCCTCAGTGTCCTTCTGGCCTGTGCACCCTCACAGCCTCTGTCACTGCCTGTGAATAGCGCATAAGGCCCAGTTAGTGTTCCATTAGGGGGGCATGGATACAGAGCTGGGGGCTCATGCAGGCTCAGGCACGGAATCAGGCTGGCTATCTTAGCCTCTGTTTGTTCTTCCCTCCCTCATATGAACCAGCTCTGAGGGCCTCTAGTCTAACACACTGGGCTTAATAACCTCCAGGCCCCACACGCTCTGCATGATTGGCACGGCAGCCCAGAGAGACCATTAGAATGCTGGAACATGAAACCACTTACAGCATGCATGTGCAGGGCCGGTCCTAGCTTTTTGGGACTCCAGGCAAGATTTTGTTTGGGTAAAAAAATATGTGGTCCCTCTCTTTAAGTACATTTCCTGCAATTCTACATGTTTTTGTAACGAATGCCCCGCGCAGAGCGACGGCCCCTCTTCCTCTCCAGCGATCATCCTCGACGGCGTTCTAACCGGCGGTCGGGGGAAGATGGTAGCAACACCCTGATGACCCACACCCTGTTCCACATTGGTCATCAGGGTCACTATTTAACCTCGTGTATTTTGTTTCAACCCTCGCTGGTTTATTGTCTTTGTGTATTGCCGTTCTATATTAAATGTTTTTCGCTAAATCTATTTATCTCTGTTTGTCTTTCGCCTCTACACTCACTTTCCCCCCTCGCAATATCACAGTTTTGCCATGGGGCAGAGAGAATATGTTGCAGTCTTAAAACTCATTTCAAGCAATTATATTAATTGTGCCATGGGGCAGACAGAACATTTCAAAGCTTTAAAGCTAATTTCCTGCAATTCTACACATTTTGCCGTAACTTATGTCATATTCATAATGATATCTGAGTGAGAGTGACTAACAAAATCAATGAAATCAATGGAGGCCCCCTGGAGGTCAGGGCCTCTGGGCACATACCCTGCATACCTGGTCAATAATTCAGCCATGATTACTACAATTTGTAGATACCAGAAGAATGTGTTTGTTTTCTATGATTGTGTTTTGTATCTCTGTTTTGTTTTTTCGTAGTGTATTGATGTGTATATTTTTGTAATTACAGGTCTGTAAAAGAGACCTTGTTCTCATCAGGACTCCTTGTCAAAGTAAAATAAAAGTTAAATAAATAGCTGGCTAGACTAACTTACCAATTAAAAGAATGTTAGCTAACATGGGCTGATTGTGTGACTGTTATACTTTGTGTATTCTACTATTCTAACTCTCAAAATTAAGTTAAGACCCGACTGGTTGGGGGCCCCTAGCAGCCCGGGGGCCCTAAGTGACTGATTATGTCGCTTATGCCCTAGGCCGGCCCTGTGTGTGCGTGTGTCTGTGTGTTTGTGTGTGTGTGCGTGTGCTTGTGTGTGCACACAAACATCAAACATATTTGAATTCAACGAGCACAGTTATGTACAGGGTTGGTATCCAGGTAACTGTAGCCTAATAAACTTCTATAAGTCTGGTGGTCTTAGAAGCCCAGCCACCGTGCCTGGAAATACAGTAGATCCCAGGGCCAAATAGTGCCACAGCTCACCAATAAAGCCGCTCGTTACAGAACGGATATTGGTGTTAGTAAAGTGAATGGGATATAGAACCTGTATATAAATGAACCTGTGATGGATTTAGTATTGTTGGGTAACATATACCTCTATGGAGGGATGATGTTGCAAATTGAGATACCACATTTGGGGTACTACAGTTGAGGCCATGTTCCCAGGCAGTTGAGGTACAGTATTCTGTTGTTGACTCAGACAATAATGGGCAATCAGTGATTAGCTGGTAATATTATGCGAATAGAGGGCATGCTGGGTATAATGACGAGGTTGGGCGCATTATGGTCTGCATGCCCTGCAAATAATATCTCTCTCTCTCTTTCACTTTCTCTCGCTCGCTCTCGCTCTCTCTCTCTTGCTCGCTCTATCTATCTCTCTCTCTCTCTTTCTCTATTTCTCTCTCTATCTCTCTCTCTTTATCTCTCTCTCTTGCTTTCTCTCTCTCTCTCTCTCTCTCTCTCTCTCTTTCTCTCTCTCTCTCTCTCCCTTTCTCTCACTCTCTCCCTTTCTCTCTCTCCCTCTCTCCCTTTCTCTCTCTCTCCCTTTCTCTCTCTCTCTCTTTATCTCTCTCTCCCTCTTTCTCTCCCTCTCTCTCTCTCTCTCGCCCTCTTTCTCTCTCTCTCTCTCTCTCTCCCTCTTTCTTTCTCTCTCTGTCTCCTTGTCTGGCTCTTCGGACACACTTTGTCATAGCTCAAGGTTACTTGTGTGAACGTCTATTTATCACTTTTAGCTTTGCCCGCCTCCTCATGCCATCACTAGTTATTTTCTCAATTGATTATGGTCCTGTTCCCTATTACTCCTGCTGAAACGCCACTTCCCCAACCAGATGCTTGCACTCGCAAATAGTTTTCTCTTCCCAGAGAGAGCCAAACGCCTCAGTCTGTGCCAGTACAGCAACACTGGTGTCTGTTGTTTCTCTCCCTTTAGATATTCACTCACCACCACCAGCTTCCTCTCTCCCTGTGTGTCAGCCATTACATTGCTCTTATATAGATTTCACATTCACAAGAACCCTGGCTTCCAAATTAGATCTTCTATTCTTCTATCTTGTTGATTTTTTTCCCTTTCCTTTCATCATCTCCAGCAAGGTTATCCTGAGGCAGGCGGTGCTTTTATGGAAACAAGGGGGCGTTGGCAGCGGGATGGGGAAGATGGAGGAGTGGAGAGGGGGATGGAGGAGAGGAGAGGGGGATGGAGGAGAGGGGCTTCGCTGCCAGCCTTGCCGTAATCGATCTTGTTTAAAGGGATGTGGTGAGCTGAATGTTTGAACTCATCTCGTTAACAGTTGTCTGGGGTTTAATTAAGAAGCCGAACGGATTTAATGTCAATTACATTCCCAAAATGAAGGAGAGAGAAAAGTCACAAATAAAGAAAGAAAGAAAGAAGCTCATTAAAGGAGTTGTATGCATCCTCTCTCTTTCTCCTTCACCCCCTTTTCTCTAGTTTTTTTATTTCTCTTTCCTCTTGTTCTCTCTCTTAGTGTCTCTGTAAGGGCCATTAGCACACATTGTCACATCTTCTCTTTGCCGTTGGCACACAATATGAGTATATGCAAATTAGACAAATTAATAATTTCATCGACATTTGCACTTTCTGGCTCCCAGTGAATTTGTCAAGCGAAACAAGATATAAGACTGGAGCCTGTTTCTCTACAATTGAAGTGAGTTCTTTTCTGTACTTTATTGATTTTTAGAATGTCGGAAACCACAATTAATGCCATCATATCGTCCTTACACTATATCATCAACATGACACTGAAACAAAAGATTGTGAAAAGAAAAGATAAAACAGACAACTCCACGGCATGACACACATTAAATACAACTTTATTTAGGTCGGAGGACTTGTAGTTTGTATATTTATATATAGAGTTGAAGTCAGAAGTTTACGTACACATTAGCCAAATACATTTAAACTCAGTTTTTCACAATTCCTGACATTTAATCCTAGTTAAACATCCTTGTCTTAGGTCAGTTAGGATCAGCACTTTATTTTAAGAATGTGAAATGTCAGAATAATAGTAGAGAGAATTATTTATTTCAGCTTTTATTTCTTTCATCACATTCCCAGTGTGTCAGAAGTTTACATACCCTAAATTAGTATTTGGTAGCATTGCCTTTAAACTGTTTAACTTGGGTCAAACGTTTCGGGTAGCCTTCCACAAGCTTCCCACAATAAGTTGGGTGAATTTTGGCCCATTCCTCCTGACAGAACTGGTGTAACTGAGTCAGGTTTGTAGGCCTCCTTGCTCGCACACACTTTTTCAGTTCTGCCCAGAAATGTTCTATAGGATTGAGGTCAGGGCTTTGTGTTGGCCACTCCAATACCTTGACTTTTTTGTCCTTAAGCCATTTTGCCACAACTTTGGAAGTATGCTTGGGGTCATTTCCCATTTGGAAGACCCATTTGCGACCAAGCTTTAACTTCATGACTGATGTCTTGAGTTGTTGCTTCAATATATCCACATCATTTTCCTTCCTTATGATGCCAACTATTTTGTGAAGTGCACCAGTCCCTCCTGCAGCAAAGCACCCCCACAACATGATGCTGCCACCCCCCTGCTTCAAGGTTGGGATGGTGTTCTTTGGCTTGCAAGCCTCCCCCTTTTTCCTCCAAACATAACGATGGTCATTATGGCCAAACTGTTCTATTTTTGTTTCATCAGACCAGAGGACATTTCTCCAAAAAGTACGATCTTTGTTCCCATGTGCAGTTGCAAACCGTAGTCTGGCTTTTTATGGCGGTTTTGGAGCAGTGGCTTCTTCCTTGCCGAGCGGCCTTTCAGGTTATGTCGATATAGGACTCGTGTTACTGTGGATATAGATACTTTGTACCTGTTTCCTCCAGCATCTTCACAAGGTCCTTTGCTGTTGTTCTGGGATAGATTTGTACTTTTCGCACCAAAGTACATTCATCTCTAGGAGACAGAACGCGTCTCCTTCCTGAGCGGTATGACGGCTGCGTGGTCCCATGGTGTTTATACTTGCGTAATATTGTTTGAACAGATGAACGTGGTATCTTCAGGTGTTCTTTCTTTCTTTAGATTTTCCCATGATGTCGAGCAAAGAGGAGTTTGAAGGTAGGCCTTGAAATACATCCACAGGCACACCTCCAATTGACTCAAATTATGTCAATTAGCCTATCAGAAGCTTCTAAAGCCATGACATAATTTTCTAACATTTTTTAAGCTGTTTAAAGGCACAGTCAATTTAGTGTATGTAAACTTCTGACCCACTGGAATTGTGATATAGTGAATTATAAGTGAAATAATCTGTCTGTAAACAATTGTTGGAAGAATTACTTGTGTCATGCACAAAGTAGATGTACTAACCGACTTGCCAAAACTATAGTTTGTTAACATGAAATCTGTGGAGTGGTTGAAAAACGAGTTTTAATGACTTCAACCTAAGTGTATGTAAACTTCCGACTTCAACTGTATATCTGACGGTCAGTTCTGTTTCTATTGTGTGCTGAGCGGACAAGCATTGCCCTGTGGCCTATGGAAGGCCAATTGCCCACAAGTCTGTTGGCACACCATTGGACAATGATAAGACTGTCACCATAACAACACTGCCCCATCCTACAGCAACATTAGCTCTTCTTCCAACCAGCAGCACCCTCTGTTTGAGCAGCCATAGAGGGGTACGGTGGAGTCTCAGTGATATATTGCTGTTCATTTGTGAGGATGGGGTTGAGCATTGGAGCGAGGGACCAAGGAAGGGAGGGAGCAGGTACATATGCCCCAGCAGTCATAATAGTCCAGGAAGTCTCTGTTCATTTTCTAGTTGGCGGGAGGGGGGTGGTGCTCCACCTCAAGGCGTTCTACTCCATATCTCCTCTGAAAGGTGTGTCCAGATGTCTTATCCAGATGTCCTACTGCAGGGCAGGGTGGAGGGGAGGCTGTATAGAGGTTAGTGGGGCATCAGAAGGTCAGGCAGGTTGGCACACCTCTAGGCCTATGCCTGCTATCCAGAAAGTATTCTTGTCTTTCATCTGACAGATTGGAAGGAGGCTGAAGTAAGATACTTTGAACTGGTGTGGGGTAGGAGAAGGAGAACCCATACCAGCCTGTGTGTCTGCAGGGGCTGGAGGTACTGGGTACATCATTTTCTTCGTTCATGTCTCTGTAGCACTGCCATGTTTGTGTTTGTGTGTGTTTCTTACTGTGAGTGCTCAGTTGGCCCCACTGTTAAACCGAGAGAGATTAGCCAGATGAGCTCCGAGCTGGACTCTGGGGGGCGGGGATAGAGGGAGAGAAAGAGAGATTGATGAGGACCTGCCCACAGTGGAGTTCAGCGCCAGGGCAGGGCAGGTAGCCAGGACACAGGGACATGGGGGCATGGAGGGTAGGGTAGCTGGCCAGGTCACAGTGAGAGGAGAGACACAGAGAGGATAGGAGGGAATGTTGTGGTTAGGGGAAAAGAGAGCCCAGATGGGCAGAGAGGAGCAGGAAGAGGAGTGGGATGAGTTTGGGCCAATGGCAGATATCCACACACTAGTAAATCCTAACATTACAAACTGAGACATGAGGCTATACTTCCCTGCATGCCAACTCTGAGAGGGAGAGGGAGAGGGACAGGGTCTTGCCAGGCACTAGTTGCATCAGTTTACTGTGAGACAGGCATGACTATGCTTACATACAGTTCTGTTGGAGCATCTGGGTATTCAGATGATCTCTTCCTACGGATCCCAGGAAGAGTAGTTACTGCTTCTGCAAAAGCTAATGGGGATCCCAATAAAGAAATAAACTTCATTTGGACTCTAATATTTTCTGAATACTGTCTAGACTGTTTGCATGCTTACTACTATATATTGATATTCCATTGATGTTTGCATGAGGCACATTTTCCCCAAATTTAGGAAGCACTAAAAACAAATGCAGAGCATTTCATAATGTTTTGTTTTCAATCGCTTCCTTTCATGTTTCATTTGCTCCTAAGAGGTCCAAAACTGCCTCTTAACAATTGCAAATATTCAACAGAAAGCTGACATGCAAACAACAGTAATCTGAATGTAATGTTTACATGACAAATACTGACATAATAATTATCAAACACATTGTTTAGGAAAGGAGTACTTTATACTCGTTTCACTTGAAATTAGCTCATTGGGATTACTGGACTCTTCTTGTCCAATACTTGAGTTTAATTCAGATTCATTTAATTCTAATACTAGATTATTAGTGTGCATTTAAACACAGCAGGTGTGACTATGAGGGTGACTGTGACACTAGTGAACCAGACAGATCTATTTTACAAACATCACCTCAACAAGGGAGAATCACCACAGCCAAACCACTGCATATTGTCTTTTCAAGTAAAACATTTGCTCAGAAAATCATCAGTAAGCATCAGAGGTCTGAAGTGTAGATTAGGGTTTATGCGTCTGGATAAACAGTAATATCTTAAAAGATAATTTAGTCTTTGTGATGTTAGTGGTTAATGTTCCTTGCCGCCCCTGCAGGGCTGTTCTAGCAGCAGCAGAGAGAGAGAGAGAGTCTGAGAGAGGCAGCAGCCTAACAGAGAGAGGCAGGCTCAGAGAGGCAGCAGCCTAACAGAGAGAGGCAGGCTCAGAGGCAGCAGCCTAACAGAGAGAGGCAGGCTCAGAGAGGCAGCAGCCTAACAGAGAGAGGCAGGCTCAGAAAGGCAGCAGCCTAACAGAGAGAGGCAGGCTCAGAGAGGCAGCAGCCTAACAGAGAGAGGCAGGCTCAGAGAGGCAGCAGCCTAACAGAGAGAGGCAGCAGCCTAACAGAGATGTTGTGTAACAGATATTCTGTGGTTATGGCCTCATAAAGACAGGAGCTACCCCCCTCTTTAACAGTAAATTAAACACCCAGACACTTTAATGTTCAGATCTACGGGCCGCTCTCTCTCTCTCTCTCTCTCTCTCTCACTTACTTCCCGTATATAGTTTTGTGAGTGAGTCTGTTTTTGCTCTTTTATTCTGTCTCTTTATTCTGTTCTACCTCCCGTCAAATCGCTCCATGTCTGCCTGGCGTGATACTCCCGTACCCCCCACAGGAGGAGGACTCTATAGTGAGTGGTTCCTGATGGTTCGCTCAGGACAGACTTGGTCCATGTCGCACTGGCCTCCCATGCCTCAGTGCTACAGAAACCCAACTAAGCTCTCTCCAGACCAATTAGAGCACAGCAGTGCCAAAGGCCATGGGGTTCAATCACTTTTGTAACTTTTGAGTTTTTCCTTTTTACAAATACATTAATAATACCATATATTATGCATTCAGTTTTCAAAATATGACACCTGCCGTTGGAAAATACATAGTCAGGAAATTATTAATCTTAATCTTATATAAGTCTATTTTCAAACAGCACATATCGTCAGTACAGAATCAGTTGTCCCTAAATTAGATATATACAGTATTTTGTCTAGTGTTGTTGTTCGTGAAATGAACGTGAGTTCAGCCAGCCAGTGGCTATTCATCTTGATGAGAGAGCTGTTAACTGAGGGCTAAGCTGCTGGGCCAGGGAACCATAATACAGTATATCCACTATACTCCTCGCTGTGCTCCTCATTCGCATCCTAATAACCCTAACTTGATTTCCAGGAATACATTTCGTCCTCTCTCGTTGAAGCCTTAATTAGTTATATTTTAATTTATTCCAGATAACGATCAGACTTTAGTGAACACACAACGTTTGTCAGGAGAGAACAATCTCCCACACACAGCCAAAGTTATCAAAGCTTGAAATCAGGAATCCTGACGGCAACAAAATGTAATCTCTTTCATACAGAGCGGACAATAGAAGGAGCTGAATACCCTACATCTCCTTCTCTCTCCTCCACTTTAATTAAAACAGCTCTCTGAATCTCTAATTTCTCACCTCTCTCTCTCCCTCTTTCGTGCTCATGCTCGCTCTCTTTCTCTCTCACTCTCTCTCTCTTTCTCTCTGTCTCTCCCCCCTCCCACTCTCTCATGTGTGGAGAGGCAAGTGCCTATCTCTATGCAGAATCAAGTTATTTCTCTCACGTTGAACTTAAGCCCTGTCCCATATATTTGTCTGGTGATTGCTTTTGCTCTCTCTCTCTCTCTCTCTCTCTCTGCTCTCTCTCCCTCTCTCTCTCTCTTTCTTTCTCTCACTCTTTCTCTCTCTCGCTCAATCTCTCTTTTCTATGTCACTGAGGTGACGTAATTCAGGGAAAGAGAGAGATGATGTTTGATAGAATGTCATACCTTTAGAATAAACATTGGGTGGGATAGGATGATATATGGGTGAGGATAGAGAGGGTGGGGGAGAGGGTTGGGTGGGTGGGGAGAGAGAGGGTGAGTGGGGGAGAGGGTTGGGGTGGGGAGAGAGAGAGAGGGTGGGGGAGAGGGTTGGGTTGAGGAGAGAGAGTGTGGGGAGAGGGTTGGGGTGGGGAGAGAGGGGGTGGGGGAGAGGGTTGGGGTGGGGAGAGAGGGGGTGGGGGAGAGGGTTGGGGTGGGGAGAGAGAGGGTGGGGGAGAGGGTTGTGGTGGGATATGGGAACATTGGGAAAGATGGGAGGAATGGTCCATACAGAAACAAATGGAAGATGACCTTTTGAAAGTAGATTGTTACCTCGCCTGAATGACAGTGTGCAGTAGTTCATGAGAACATTCATAGATGTTTCTAGGTGTTTTCTGTATTTAGCAAAGTATTTAGTGAAATTAGAGATTTGACTTGACGTAAAAATGAGCATGATGATGTTGGGCGTGATAGTTAATACTGTTCCTGTCGATGAATGCGACATATGTTTTGCATATATACGTTTTTACAGGGTACAGTAGTCTGGCTACAATGAGGGGTTGTCTGGTGAGGTGTTGCAGAAAATGACAGAAAAAGTTTAATCCAGCTCAATCTGGTGGCCCCTCACCCTCCCCTCGTCCCTCCTCCCCTCGTCTCTCCTCTCTAGCCCGAGGGCAGGTAGGGCATCTCATTGTGGTAGTTATAGTCCGGGCAGACCTTCTGGACCAGGCGGTAGTCTGTACTGTAGAAGGAGATGTAGATACAGATGACCTTGAAGGGCTTGGAACAGATCCAGGAGACATGGCTCTGTGTCTGCTCCTGGAAGCAGGTCTTGGACGGGTCGTAGTTGCACAGCGACGTGCGCTTGCTGCGGTCCACCTTCTCATAGTCCACGCGGCAGTTGAAGATCTTGGAGTCCTTGGGGTAGACCACGCTCTGGCGCTCCAGGTCGAACTCCACCGCCTTGACCGGTGGCACCAGGCTGACCGAGATGTTGCCCTGGCCCGTGGAGTTGTGGCGAAAGTAGACGCTGAACGTTCCGTTGCCGTGGTCTACGATCTTGCCGGTGATCAGCAGGTTGAGGCGCACCGTCTTGATGTTAGAGTAAAAGTCTCCCCAGCCAAACATCTTCTTGAACTTGCCCGTCTTGACAATGGGCCGGCGTTTGACGCGGGAGGAAGAGGAGGTGTCTGGCTTCATCAGGTCACTACCCAGCATCTCCCAGAATTCCTGCTTGGAGAAGGGAATGGGTGAGCGGTAGGGCAGCTCCAGGGAGGTCGCATTGGCTGCCCGGCTTTTACTCTGGAGCATCCAGCGACTCAAGGGGGAAAGGGGAGACTGGCCCCCTATTAGACCCACCGTCTTAGAGGATGACCCGTCTGCTGAGGAGCTCTTGGGGCTTGGAGAGTCGTCTTCTTGGCCCAGGGCCAGCTGGAGATAAAGAGGGATAGAGAGAGGGAGAGAAAGAGAGAGAGAGAAAGAGAGTGAGAAAGAGAGGGAGAGAGGGAAAGATAGAGAGAGGGGGAGAGGGTGTGTGAGAGACAGAGAAAGAGAGATGGAGAGAGAGAGAGAGAGAGAGAGAGAGAGAGAGAGAGAGAGAGAGAGAGAGAGAGAGAGAGAGAGAGAGAGAGAGAGAGAGAGAGAGAGAGAGAGAGATAGAGGAGAGAGAGAGAGAGAGTGTGTGTGAGAGAAAGGGAAAGTGTGAGAAAGAGAGAGAGGGAAAAAAAGAGAGATGGAAAGAGGAGGAAAAAGGGAATAGGGGAGTTATTATGAAGGGAGTAAGAAACAAGGACAGAACTGGATTTAATCAATACTTAATTTAGCTCCTGACGCTATAGGTAGCAACTGTGGCATTCTATCAATGTTGTACTCGTATATATTAATGTTTGAGTATGCAGGTATATATATATATTGCTGCTGTTACATTCTTGTGTCTATTCAGGTTGAGAGCAGATATACCTATACGTCTGGTTTTCAGGGAAGCTATATTGCTCCCCAAGCAGCAGTGGAAATAGAAATAGACTCCTATACCTTCAGCTGCTTGGGAGGCCTGGGGGGGACGAAGGTAGAGATTTAAGCCCCAATAGTGCAGGTCTGAGTGGAGGAACAATTATTGCTTCGGTGCCTTCGGTGTGGAGGAGGGGTAGGCGAATAAACCTTGATGTACAATTAAGGTTTTTTATGTTTTAATTAAAAAATATAATGTCAAAGCTGTCAGATGTTAACAGTGAGTGAGGAGAGAGAGAGAGAGAGAGAGAGAGAGAGAGAGAGAGAGAGAGAGAGAGAGAGAGAGAGAGAGAGAGAGAGAGAGAGAGAGAGAGAGAGAGAGAGAGAGAGAGAGAGAGGAGAGGGAGATAAGATAGTCGTGCTCGACTCAGCCATGGCTTTGTGAAGTGTGTGAGTGTGTGTGAGAGCAGGCTGTAATGGGTAATTATTAGATGGTAATGATCTATTAACAGGTAGGGGCTGTGGGCTGTGGAGCCCGGAGTGCTCTCCTGTTCCTTTGATCTAAGTGTGGAGAGGATGTGAGTCTGTTTGTCCCTGTTTCTCTGTGTCCTTATGCAGTGGATGATTTAATGGAGGCAGGTAGCCTAGTGGCCAGAGCGTTGGACCTATAACCGAAAGGTTGCTGGATCGAATCCCGGAGCTGACAAGGTGAAAACCTGGCAATGTGTCCTTGAGAAAGGCACTTAAGACTAATTTGTTCCAGGGTTGCCGTACTACTTTGGCTGTCCCTGTAGGTAGGCCATCACTTTAAATAAGTTTGTGTGCATGGTCTCTCTCTCTCTCTCTCTGCCAGATAGAGCAGGGTTTTAGACCACTGTTATACTGTACATAATGCATGCTGCTCTGTCTGTGCTCTGATCCATCCACTGTCTTGACTGTCAGGGCTTCCTTATACCGGCTTAGTCAGGATTATTTAATCTTATTCATTCCTACTCCATTTTCTACAGTTTTCTACAGGCTCACTCAGATTTGTTCTCTTGCATTTCAGACAGTCTTGTAATATTGATTTTCTGAACGCTCTAAAACATGTATTTCCTTTTGTAACAACTTGCATCGCATTGCAGCAGTCTCTAGAGGATTCCCACTGAGACTCTGGAGGAGATGTTTTATTTTGTAATTTTTTATTTAACCTTTATTTAACTAGGCAAGTCAGTTAAGAACAAATTCTTATTTACAATGACGGCCTACGCCGGCCAAACCCAGACGACGCTGGGCCAATTGTGAGCCGCCCTGTGGGACTCCCGATCACAGCCAGATTGTGATACAGCCTGGAATCGAACCAGGGTCTAGGGTGGGCTACAGTCAACACTGCACACCCCTGGTCTGGTTAGCTGGGCTGGGCTACAGTCAACATGACACACCCCTGGTCTGGTTAGCTGGGTTGGGCTACAGTCAACACGACACACCCCTGGTCTGGTTAGCTGGGTTGGGCTACAGTCAACACGACACACCCCTGGTCTGGTTAGCTGGGTTGGGCTACAGTCTGCATGACACACCACTGGTCTGGTTAGCTGGGCTACAGTCAACACTGTCCCCCATGTTTCCCAAAGGGACTGGAGCTGACCCTCATTCAGACACAAACACATCAGCCTGACAAGGAACATTTCTGATAGCGTCCCTGAGAATTCCTCCTTGGCTTCATTAATAATTAATCAAAATCAAGGAGCAGTAGACATATTGATTTTAATCTATTCAGACACCTTCTCTTGCCTGCGAGTGCGTGCCAGGCACTGAGACTGTGATGACAAATACACTATTCCCCCTTGTCCCTGAATGATGTGCCTCTTTGGGTTTGACTCCTCTCCCTTCATGGGACGGTGTCTGGTGGGTAAAGAGCAGCACACTGCCTGCCTGGCTCCCTAGGTGGCACTGCAGAGTCTGGCCATCACAGTGCCCTCCAGGGTTGTGTGGAATATGCCACTGTAGGAATCTTTATGACACTCTATGTCACTTACGTTTACATTGAGCTCATTTCCCAGACACTCAGAGATTCAGTGACTCAGACAGTCAGTACCGGCAAAGAGAAGTGCTGAACAACAACCACTATAATACAATCTCACCGAGGCGTAACTTGCATGAGATGTGTTCGTTTAAGGAGCTGAATATGTAAACCGAGCATTCGGGGTGAGACAGGACAGGACGTGTGTGTTAGTTAGAGGTTAGGGAAGAGATAGTGGTGCTGTATAGCAGACGACTAAAGTCTTTCGAACTGCTGGAGGTGTCAGAGGTGTCATTGAGCACACAGCCTCAGTGTGGGAGACATGTTAGAACGGGCTTTAATGGATGATTACTGGGGTAATAAAACAACGAGGATGAGATCCCCTCGCTTTAGAGCAGATGGTTAACTGCTTGAAGGAACGCTTCTGTGGAGGGAGCCACCGTGCTGAAGGTTATACACTGGGCTGCTTATGTTGACGGATGTCTGAAGTGAAAGATGGAAACACATGCTATGAGGCTGAATAGTGCTGTATAAGACTGACATAGCATGGCACAGCAGTTTGAAGAAGCTGAATAGACCTGTTTAACAGCAGCTGTATTAGGCTGAGTTGTAATCCGAGGTACAATGTTGGTGTTCGGTTTCAAACTACTTTATGAAGCTTCATAACGAGTGCCTATCAGCCAATCTGAGCTACATGAAGCTGAAATGTGGGCTAAGGTGCAATCAGGTCAGAGTCTAGGGTTGGTTGTTGGCAGGGGGAGATTTCTCTCGTCTGTCTGTCATGTGTGCAGCTCTGTGAGTCAGTGAAATGGTTGGAGGGAATGTGGGGGGTCTGCAGGCTCCATCGCTGTGGTAATTGTGACGCATTAAGTGCTAGTGAGTACAGGCCTGGGGCCTTCCTCGCAGCAGGAGGTAGAGGAACGGGAGAGGATGAGAGGGAGGAAATGATCAACAAGAGCCCGCCAGCTCCACAGGAAATATTCAGACTATTAAAGCGACAGGTACACCATTTTACCCTCCCTGTCCCCTGGCGTCACCGGCACACAGTTGCTTAACTACAGAACAGAGATTAGGGAGAAAGTTAGCTCAAATCCAACTGTTCTGTCACAGTGCTGAGGTGGTGATGAGAGGCCATGGTGTCAACTAGAGAAATACTGCTACTGAAAATAGATTTTTACCTATTCAGATGTGTCTTCTCATCAATATCCACATCTACAGAGACGGTGTATATGGTATTTGGTCATATAGAGCCACACAGCAGGTGCCTATTAAAGCACATCCTTCTCCTGGGCAGCAGATGGCTTCAATAAGCTCTCCATTTTCCTCTGGTTGTTGAGTTGAAATCTTCATCTCTAATATGACATACATTTTGAATTAAAGGCTCAAGCGCCTGCTCAGATTTCCAAAGTGTTTTTTCCTCCCACCAAACTGTAGGAATACTCTCCTTCTGTTACATGAGAGAGTGGCTGTGTCCTTATAACTAATTATTCCACTGGTTAGCGTGGAGGGGAGGACTGGGGGAGGGAAAGGTCATTTCACAAGAAACAACAACAATTTACTAACAATTTACGTTGGCTTCAAGGGGGTCACCGGAGCTTAGCTCTGCGCTGGGTGGATGTACTCACCATGTTCAGCCTCTTTCTCTCTTTTTTGAGCTCCTTACTCATTTTGGACAAGTTCAGTTCTACCGTCCCACTGGACCTGCAGCTTCATTTAGTATGCTGAGGGAGAGACCTTGCTTGAATTGGCTATCAAATTTTCACATTATAAGATATCGACAAGGCGGCTGAGTGCAGCGCGGTGCTTAGACAGGATAGCAGGAGAGAGAGAGCAGGGGTTGATGGGATAGAACTGATTAAAGCAGAATTCTGCAGAGGACCTGAGAGGGGACTGGACTCTCTCTCTCCCTTTCTCCCTCTCTCTCTCTCTGTGGTGATGCACTGTGGAATACTGGGCTTAATTTTCATTTGAGGTCATATCAGTGGACAGAGATCAATCTGGGAGTATTAACTATCTGGCTTTTGTGTCTGGTTATAGTACCAACACAAACATCAACAGTGTGTGAACATCTCCCTCAACATTGTCATACATCTCCTTTAAGCTACAGTACAGGGGTTTTCTGTTTACTGTTCTAGTACAGTAAACAGAAAACCCTTCCAGAGCAGAGCGCTACCCCTGGAGACATATATTACTCTAGTCCTTCAGATCACTTCAACATCTCGGGACCACACATTGGAGGCCCCTAAGTCAGCTGGTTGTTGACATTGGAGGCCCCCACTGTGCACCAAACAGCCCGTCACAGACTGGTGAGGTCAGCAGAAGCCCCCATCACCCCCTGATGATGTCACCAGGAGCCCCCGTCACAGCCTGGTGAGGTCAGCATGGGACCCATAGCCCACTGCATCATCAGGAGGATATCACTAGTGGTCTCTCTGTAGTAGCAGATGGCGACTACTCTTCAAATAAACCGTCCGCTCTCTAAAGCTGTTTGTTCTTGAGATAACTTTTTATTTACATAAATGAAAGTCTATTCAGCACAAATAGGAGGAATCTCTTAAGTGTCTAGCATTCTCATAGGAATATAATTGTGTGACGCTTCCTTCCTGTTACTGGTTGAAATAAAAACATTTCTAATTCTATGGATGCAACACTAACTTTTACTGCCAATTTATGCTAGATTTGAAAATGTGGTCAGAGGCTTCGCATGGAGGGTGTGACGCAATTGCGGAGTCTCCGGATGCATGCAGAGGCCAAATCAAGCTCTGTACCGCATCGCGGAGGGCTCGGTATAGCTCCACATTGACCTGATTGGTTGACAGTAGGTGGGGGCGGGAGGTCCTGTATAAACACAAACTCACTTCCTTGACAACTTCCTTCACAACAGCTCTGCTCCGCCGAAGCGCAAAGCGTATGTTTGCTCTGACTTCTGCGAAGGCCGCATCGCGGTAAATACTGTACAACGACTGCAGATGTAGGACTGACCATGCAGAGCCTTTTACAACCTTTATACATCATTGTTGTGTGGTTCAAACAATTCCTGACAGACACATACTGTAACATATTCTATAGCACAACAGACTAACAAACATTCATCCAAGGCCTTTCCTTTCCATGTGTCCCAGGGTTTCAGAGGAGAATGCCACAGCTGGGTGGGCAGTAGAAAGGCATACCTCTAGGGTCATCCATGCCACACAATGGCACCGGAGGGGATGGCTGCTGTTTTACAGGATCCTAACCAATTGTGCTATTTTGTGTGTTTTTTCACGATGCTTGTAACTTATTTTGTACATAATGTTTCTGCTACCGTCTCTTATGACAAGAAAGATCTTCTGGACATCAGAACAGTGATTACTTACCTAGAACTGGACAAAGTTTTTTTTTTATGCGTCTGACGCAAAGGATATGCTGCTGCTCCCGGACCAGGCCCAAATCCCCGTCATTCGCATGAAGAGGAGACGGAGATACAGGGGCCGAAGAGTGGGTGCCTTGTGAGAATTCATCGGCGAGTGGGTGACCCGGCTCAACCATCCGTCCTATTGGCCAACATGCAATCACTGGAGAATAAACTGGATGAGCTCTGCTCGAGACTATCCTACCAATGGGACATTAAAAACTGTAATATCTTACAGTATGTTTCACAGAATCGTGGCTGAACGACGACATGGATAATATACAGTTGGCTGGGTTTTCCATGCATCGGCAAAACAGTTACCTCCGGTAAGACAAGGGTTGGTGGTGTGTGTCTATTTGTAAACAACAGCTGGTGCGCAATCTCTAATATTGAGGAAGTCTCTAGGAAAAATCAGTTTTACATACTTTCTACCAGCATGTCATTGTGCAGCCAGTGGAAAAACAACTCTAGACCACCTTATCTCCACGCACAGAGACACAAAGCTCTCACTCGCCCTCCCTTGCCCTCCATTTTGCAAATCTGACCATAATTCTATCCTCCTGATTCCTGCTTACAAGAAAAAACTAAAGCAGGATGTACCAATGACTCGCTCAATACGGAAGTGGTCAGATGATGCGGATGCTAAACCACAGGACTGTTTTGTAAGCACAGACTGGAATATGTTCCGGGATTCATTCGATGGCATTCAGGAGTATACCACCTCAGTCACCGGCTTCATCAATAAGTGCATCAATGACGTCGTCCCCATAGTGACCGTACGTACATATCCCAACCAGAAGCCATGGATAACAGGGAACATTCACACTGAGCTAAAGGCTAGAGCTGCCACTTTCAAGGAGCAGGACACTAATCTGGAAGCTTATAAGAAATCCCGCTACGCCCACCAACGAACCATCAAAAAGGCGAAGCATCAATACAGGACTAAGATTGAATCCTACTACACAGGCTGTGGCAGGGCTTGCAAACTATTACTGACTAAAAAGGGAACCCGAGCTGCGAGCTGCCAAAGTGACACGAGCCTACCAGACAGGCTAAATGCCTTTTATGCTCGCTTCGAGGCAAGCAACACTGAAGCATGCATGAGAGCATCAGCTGTTCCGGACGACTGTGTGATCACGCTCTCCGTTGCCGATGTAAGTAAGACCTTTAAACAAATCAACATTCAAAAGGCAGCGTGCGGGCCAGACTCAGAGCATGCGCAGACCAACTGGCAAGTGTCACTGACATTTTCAACCTCTCCCTGACTGAGTCTGCAATACCTACATG
This sequence comes from Thymallus thymallus, assembly GCA_023634145.1. Classification (NCBI taxonomy): domain Eukaryota; kingdom Metazoa; phylum Chordata; class Actinopteri; order Salmoniformes; family Salmonidae; genus Thymallus; species Thymallus thymallus. The sequence goes on along the minus strand of CM042397.1, from coordinate 17,796,821 downwards.
TTTCAAGCAGACCACCATAGTCCCTGTGACCAAGAACGCCAAGGTAACCTGCCTAAATGACTACTGCCCTGTAGCACTGTCTGTAGCCATGAAGTGCTTTGAAATGCTGGTCATGACTCACATCAACATCATTATCACAGAAACCCTAGACCCACTACAATTTGCATACCACCCCAACAGATCCACAGATGACGCAATCTCAATTGCACTCCACACTGTTCTTTCCAACCTGGACAAAAGGAACACCTATGTGAGAATGCTGTTCATTGACTACAGCTCAGCATTCAACACCATAGTGCCCATGAAGCTCAACACTAAGCTAAGGACCCTGGGACTAAACAGCTCCGCAACTAGATCCTGGACTTCCTGATGGGCCACCCCCAGCTTGTAAGGGTAGGCAACAACACATCTGCCATGCTGATCCTTAACACGGGTGCCCCTCAGGGATGCATGCTTAGTCCCCTCCCGTACTCAACTACCTCGACTAACCTGTACCCCGTACATTGATTCGGTACCAGTACCCCTGTATATATCCTCGTTGTTGTTATTTTATTGTGTTACTTTTTTAAATTTAGTAAATATTTTCTTAACTCTTATTTTCTTAAAACTGCGTTGTTGGTTAAGGGCTTGTAAGAAAGCATTTCACGGTAAGGTCTACACCTGTTGTATTCAGGACATGTGACAATTGCGCTTGTGCAGAAAAGTGTTTTCTGTCTGTGGACACAGGCAGCTCTGTGGCTGTCTGGTGATGTCTGGTGATGTGTCACAGAGCACAATCCCTCTCTATCCATCATCCCTCTCTCGCTGCTGCATGTCAATCAATCAGGCAGGCAGGCAGGCAGCAGGAGATACTGAGGCCCTGGGGGGCTGAAGGGGGCCTGAGGCCCAGCGCTGGGTGGGCAGGAAAAAGGTGCACCTTTAGGGTCATCCATGCCATGCCTGTGCATAACTCAAACTGCTTTAAAACCCGAACAGGAAGTGACAGCCTGTCCATAATAACACCACTGGCGCCTTTCTCTGCCTCTTCTTTAAAGCTCCTCTCATTCACCGTAGTGTGTCTGTCTAGCTCTACTCTGTTGGAGGAATTATTGAAGTACAGTAAGAGTCCATGAGTCCACAGGGAGGTGTTTTAATGTATGTAACCTCGGCAGGTAGCCTAGCGGTTAGAGTGTTGGGCCAGTAACCGAAAGGTCGCTGGTTCGAATACCCGAGCTGACAAGGTGAAAAAAACCTGGTGATGTGTCCTTGAGCAAGGCACTTAACCCTAATTTGCTCCAGGGGCTGACTCTGTAGGTAGGCTGTCATTGTAAATAAGAATTTGTTCTTAACTGACTTGCCTCGTTAAATAAAGGTTAAATAAAAAATAAAAAACTATTGTTACACCGTGACCCTACTTGCTCTTGTCTTGGACCTGGTCCGTCTTGTAAAAGAGTTTTGATCTCAATCAAACCTGGAGAGATAAAGGTTACACAAAATAATCAATACAGAAACTGAGAGAGAGAGATGGCAATATTATCTGTGTTTGTGAGGTCATAGTATAACTGTACTGTTTGTGGCTGTGATTGAACCTGGAGACAGCAAGACATAGAGTCACTAGGACTATAATGCACATCTTTGCATTGGTAGTCCTCTAATGTGTTTGTGTTGATGCCGCATTGTTGTATTGCATCACATTTGTGTGGCCATGTACAGTCTGTCTCTCTCTGTCTCAGTTCGGAATGCTTTGGATGTATTGCTGTTGTACAGGAGGAGAATGGCTGGTGTTGTCCTGCTTAGTGAGGGATGAATCTGGGTGGACAAGGTCACTGACCGTGAAGGGAGGGCTGGGTATCTAAGAAAGATGACTCAAAGACTTTCTGACAAGACAAAACAGGGGAAATGAGCTGCATGTTTATTTTTATTTATTTATTTAACCTTTATTTAACAAGGCAAGTTAGTTAAGAATAAATTCTTATTTAAAATGACAGCCTACTTCGGCCAAACCTAGACAACGCTGGGCCAATTGTGCGCCGCCCTATGGGACTCACCAATCACGGCCGGATGTGAAGCAGCCTGGATTCAAACCAGGGACTGCAGTGACGCCTCTGGCATTGAGAAGCAGTGCCTTAGAACGCTGCGCCACTCGGGAGCCCACTCACTGTGGAGAGATGCTCTAAGACTGTCTCGGGAGACCAATGTTTGATATCTTACTTAAATGTGAAGTTGAAAATATGAACACCTGAAATTGCACTTGCAACTAGATGTCAAATATGTTATGATCCTATAGATGTTCTACTGGACAGAGGTAGAAAGGCTGGAGTAAAAATAGAGAACAGACCCTGACGCTCAACATATACAAAAGCTCATACAACACATAGCTGTATAAACATAGATCAGTCATGTACTGTAGCTGCAGATGTCCGCCTATAACCAGAGAACATAGAGCTGTATAGATCAGAGTGCTGTCTGCAGCGTAACTTAATTGGGAGAAGCCCCAGGTAATACTTAAGACATCACACTGACTAACCGTACGTTTCAGCACCATGGACAGGAATCACAACTAACACGGGAACATAGAATATGTTTCAGCACCATGGAAAGGGAGCGCAACTAATGCTAAACCCACGAAAGTCCAGAGCCACTTCAGATCCTTGGACAGCTCCGCAGAGCTCTTATTGGGCGAATATTCCACACATCTCTGTTGGCCTATGGCTACTCCCCATTGTTCCCATTCCATTTCCCCTTAAACCTAGAATAGTAACACTATAAATACATAGAAAATCATGCTCTCTGACAACTACTGTATGTATAGTGTATGACAGTCTGTGGAGTGTGGAGGACATGTGCAGCCTCTCAAGGTCTCTGATAACCTGAGGCTTATAGCCTATAGAAGTACTTATTCAATACGTGCCTGCCTCTCCAAAAATGGGTAGAGTGTGAGTTCACTGTATGTGTGTGTGTGTGAGAGAGCCGAGCTCCTTCATCCCTGGTGATCCCTGCTGTTTGAAGGTTACAATGCAAATTTCAGACCAGTGCTCCATGACAAATAAGCCCTCACACGTCCCTGTGGTGTGTGTGTGTGTGTGTGCCAGTGAGTGAGTGAGAAAGTGAGAGAGTGAATGTGTAATATACAGTATTGTCTTATCTCTACCAGTACAGTTCACTTGTTACCACTGACATACTACTGCAGTGAAACCCTCATCCATGCCTTCATTACCTCATGACTGGACTACTACAACACTCTCCTCACTGGTATCCCCACCAAACTCACCAACAGATTCCAGCTGGTCCAGAACTATGCTGCCAGAATCCTCACCCACACCAGATCAACTGAACACATCACACCAATTCTCATCAATCTACACTGTCTCCCTGTGCAATCCTGTATTGACTTTAAGACACTCCTCTTTACCTACAAAGCCCTCCACCTTCTGACCTTTTCCCAGTCTATTGCTCCCTCCGCTCCTCCCCTGCTGGTCTCCTTGTCACCCCCCCATTCTGCCTCTCCACCATGGGTGCCCGGGCCTTCAGCTGCTCAGCACCCAGGCTCTGGAATGCACTCTGCCCACACATACAACATGCAGACACAGTCATCTCATTCAAAAACCTCCTCAAAACACACCTTCGTAGAAAGCCTATAACCTGTAGCCTATGGTCTGTGATTGACTCTGTCCTACCCCCCACCCCCCCACCCGCCATTATGACCATGGGCACACGGCAAAGGTGGATATGCTAGGAGCCAGCCTCTCGCTGTCTTTCCCTGTGTGTGTGTGTGTGAACCTGGAGAAAGTAGAAAGTATTACCTTTTTCTCACCACAATAACCCCTGACATTGTCTGTCTAACTGTAAGGATCTAATAATATTGCTATAAGACTAGTGCTGGGTTAATAGCCCTAATATACACATTTAACAAACTAATTAGTTGTAATAGGTTCTTGACTGCATAACACTGAATGCTTGAGCCATTTTGTCCATTAAAAACAAATGAATCCAATCTCTGAGCTGCATGTCATAAAATGAACAATTGCTAAACCCTCGCCAAAAACGTACTATAATTTCTCAGTCAATTACAAAGCACTCTGACTGAGACTGTTTATATTACTCATATCAACCAATGCATGGCATAGTAATTAACATTTGAGACGCTAAATCCATCACATCGTTGTTTCTTTATTCGTGTTGATAGTGTATTAATAACCTTATTTCCATCCAGACAGAGTGGGCTTTATACACCCTAGAGACTAAAGCTACACACTAATATTGAGTGGGGCGGTACAATAGGAAATCAGCTGAATTTGAATATAAATGCATGGTCTATGATTATTCATCCAAGCTTTATTGTGTAATAAATTGGATAATGTATTAATTGCTCCATAATTTATCAATGTCATGCTGCTAATGCATTACCCAAGCTTAGAGACGTGGTGCGCCACAGTTTTTAGATAGGCAACCTGGTAGAATATTGATAGAAACCGCACACCAATTAATTACATCATTAGCGCATCCTGCTGCGTTTGAGAGCATGTGGCAAGCATGTGTGAACATACATCTTGAAGCATAAAAAGGCTCTCTGACTACAAAAAGCTCTCTCTTAGATGGGAGGTAATGGAAGAGGAACATTTATTCAATTTGTCAAGTAATTGGAACAATGTCATATATTAATAATATGTCTTATGACCTAAATCCATTGTAAGACGTGCAAATGTTCAATCAATGAAGAAACATAGTTTTGAGACAGTGGTACGTTTGGCCTAATGATGACTTTATTTGAAATAGGTTACCTTGTTTAAGATGCACTTTCAAACTTTTGTATAATTTCAGCCAGTAGTTTTGAAAGTGTGCGCAAGAGCAAAAAATTGTCCCCGTTTTTTGTGTATTACATCATCAAATTGTGTACCAGGTCATCAATTTTGTATGATATGATACATCAAAGACAGTACTGTATGAAGATAGACAGAAACTGCTTCTCCAATAGAAATCCATGATCACACTTATAGGCGATGTAATGGCGACGTTAAACTCATGGGCTGAAACACGTCACCAGGTCTAATGGTTATCTCGCGCTGAACTGCGTATGTGCAGGCCGTCAAATCAAAGGCACTTCTTCCATATAAAGCTGTTTTTGACGAAAATGTATACGTGTCAGTTTGTCACTTTCACAAGGTTGGAGTAATAACGTTCAACTACTTAAGAAGTTGGCTCGAATTTAGGTTGTGGCTTTAGATTTCAAGAAAATTAACAACTAAGGAAAAAAATGTAACTTCTCTCATTGACTTCTTAAACCCCAAACCCCCAGCCTGATCTGATTGGTCTGTTTTGCAAGTGTTCCCAGAAGTCTTGCGATGTTGCACCTCCAGGTTTAGAAACTCTGTGGTTACATCCTGCAATAGTATTTTTTGCAATTCTTATATGTTAAAAATCTAATTCTTACTATATTTTACGAATTTGTTGTCCTTAAGATCCTGGAGTGCATCTTTAATTTAACTACCCACTGGGATAAAACTGGTTTAATCAACTTTCCACGCCATTTCAATCAAATAAATCAATGTGATGACATTGAATCAATGTGAAAAACTGATTGGATTTGAAAAAAGTAGGGATTTCCTATTTTTTCACCTAACTTTGAACCTAAATCCAATGACATGGCATGTTTTGTTGATTTCACGTAGAATTTACATTGGTTGAACTGACATCTGTGCCCAGTGGGTAATAACTCTTTGAATACTTTATTATAGCCTACAGTCTTTGTTCAGTTAGAAGGTTAGAAGGTTGTTTTCAGTGCGTGTGCCTTTACAAAGCCACAAGGTCGGCCGCTCTGACACAAAGGTGCCACAACATAACAGAACACAACACATAAAAGAAGCAACCTTGCCACAACTTGAATTTAGCCGATGTCATTCAGTTTTTGTTCTTGACGCTATAATTTGCCCTACATATACATCTAAATGTAAAGCATGATGACATGAAGTTGTTTAGAGAATTAAAGTTTAGGCTAAAATAGTGCACACAATAAACATACCCAATAAAGGCACATCGTTTCATCTTGATGTTAGTCATGTTTATCACATTAAAAGCGTGTAATTTACCAGGACTCTAAATTCTGTCGTAATTGAAGATCATTAATCACAACATCCTTTTGATTGAGTATACATCAGTGTGGTACCTTAAATTACATAGCCTACAGTGCACTAACATCGAATTGTGTAGCCTGCTAAAGAGTCTATGATATATATAATCAGGTAATGGTTAATATAAAATTCTAGATTCGTTTTTTTTTTTACTCAACATTGCACAATTAAACATTAAAACATTGACCAGACATGAGCACCTGTATGGGGGACACGTTGTGCTGTGTCTCATGCCAGGTAGCCTATTCTTCTCGCCTAAAAATTGTTTTAAAATAACATGATCGGTCAAGGAGAGTCACCCTTCGTTGTCCATCAACACATAATTTCAGCAATGGATAGAATACGCTTCAATCGTGGAACTCCAATATGGAGATTCGAAGCACACTTAATGCACGGGACCGTCGTCCGTGGCGCAGCATGCTATCAATGGCAACCGCTCACATCATGCGGGTCTCTGCCCCGGGAGAAGGAACCTTGTCGGGTCCGGTAGCTCGTGCTACACCGTATGCACGGTTATTTCCCTAAACTTTTCGATAAACAAATGAGTGGTACATGTCTGAATGAAGAGATTGCCTAGTAACGACGTGGGTGAATTGACATAAAACCATGGACACAGACACATATGACAGGTGTAACTTTTTTACACTGCTGGGCAACGCCGCCCTTTCTCGCTTACCAAACACGCTGTTCCGTTTAGAAGAAGCAAGATAAACCCGTGGTTGGAACGCATTTTTCTGGCGCGCGCAGTGCCTCAGCTTCCCGCTTCAGCCCGAAGTCAGCTTTCCTTCAGGAAGACGCTATTCCTTCGGCACTGTATCCCCCAAAGCTAAGAGACGGTCCCATGTCCAACGCAGGCTCAACTGCTACACCTGGGCACCTTCAACACCCGCCTGTCCTTTTACCTTTCCCAGGTTTGAGTCCAATCACTAGAACATTGGAAATCCATAGATAGGTTCAAGAAAATGTACCGCATTACCATCCACGGAAAATAGTGAATAATGAAATTCCTGCTCAACTTGCAACAGTGTGAGTGAGAATGAAGTAGATAATATCTGGTCGGCTGTATCAGTGTATATCCACGGGGGTGAAGCCTAGTTGATGAATGGAACCCTTGGCGTTGCTCATATCAGCGCGTGTAGACTGGCAATGAATAGTATACTTGCATTGATGTTTAAATTGCCTCTCTCTCTCGCTCGCTCTCGCTCTCTCTTTCTCTCTCCCTCACGCGTTGTGTACCCCCAACTATCTCTCTCATGCCCTCACACTATTTCTCAGCAGCAGTCAAGCAGAATAGACAAACCCACTGTGGTTCTACTAAACTAATTGACTGGTTTGCATACATATCAGTGGAACCAAGCATGTCATTATGGAAACCCATTTAATCCATTTAGGGAATTAAACTGTTGATGCAAATGATTGGAATCAACTTTTCCATGATCTTCTGTAGACTAACAGACTGTCCCTGACCAGTGTGGTTCTCCTGCTGTGTGCAACAGGTGGTGATCATGACCATGTCACAGCCAACACACATGGGGCGTACATAACGTTTTCCTCATTGACATCTGAAGGACAGGAACTTTCCTTTTGGTTTGGGCCGGTTCTGACATATTTTCTCCCAAAGCTGAATTGATCCCTCTTCATTCTGATCGACACATGAACGCTGTGAGCAGCTTGTTTGGCCCTGATGGAGTTTTCCCGCAGGGTGTCTAGTCAATCTCCAGCCTTGTTGAAGCTTATTGATGTACACAGTGAGCCTGGAGAGCACACGTGCGTCACCCCGGCGCTGTGTGATTAATAAAAACATTTCCTATAACACAGTTCATTAGGAGCAGGTTAATGGGCCGGACTTCTGGATATCTGGCCACTTCAGCATATACTGCTGCTGCTTACTGTTCAGCTCTATTTCCACTTCATTAGATAGAAAGATAAAGTTCTGTCTGTCTGTCTGGTTCAGTCGCTCCGGTTCAATCTGTCTCTCTGTCTTGTTCAGTCGGTCCGGTTCAGTCTGTCTGTCTGGTTCTCTCGCTCCGGTTCACTCTGTCTGTCGGTCTTTCCGTCTACCTTTTAAAAAAAAGATCTGATAGATGGTAGATTTTCCTCAGCTTCCTGCTTTCCTCTGGATCTCTAATGTTAGTTTACCCTTTGACCTTCGTGACCTTTTGTGTTATCTGTATCTGCTAGTACAGCTTGTTTGGCGATGTTACAGGGTTAATTGATCTCAGTTCAGTGGTTAATTAGCTCTACATGTGGGATGGCCAGAGGCTCTACCCTTGTACAAGACTGAGGTAAGAGGTGAGAGGTCACTGGATGATAAGGCCTCTGTGGATTGTGTCAATCAGCCATATGACTGAGATGTCAAAGAGAAGGAGGTCTATGACATATACTCTCCTCTATCCATCTGACACAGACAGACAGACAGACAGACAGACAGACAGACAGACAGACAGACAGACCATAAACACACACTCAATAGTCCCCCTTTCTATTCTAATTACGTACCACTAAATGCTGATGAAGGTTAAGAATGCGTTCCCAGGCTCAGGAGGGCTCCAGATGTCTGTTAGATTATTTTAGACTCTATAAACTTCCCTCTTTTTAATTGTATTCTGCTTCAGAGGTGACCCTGTGTACCAGAGAGGGTTATGGAAGAAGCAACAGCCCGTCTATAAGGGGAGTTCAGCTCTCCAACCCACTATCTAGTGGAACACCAGCCATAATAAAGTGTCTTTAAATCAGCACTGTTTCATTCATACACACGCATTCACCACCACATGGTATTATAGACCCATAACTCACAGTATGTCATCTCAAGGGAGGAGCCAAGCACACATTTTCTTTACTCACTCAAGATAAGCAGAGGCTGAATGCTAAAATAAGTCATCACGCTACACCAGGGAATAGCATGTGTAAGAATATATTCTCCCAGTCTAGTTTTATTCAAGACTTGAATCAGAATGCCAGACAGAAATGTGTGTTTGTGTAATATGTATTGGGTCTACTTTTCTGCCAGACTCCAACAATAGTGCTTTATCATGTAATCCCATTCCACTGTATAATTCTATTTGAATGAGGCGCTGCAGGCGACAGCCAGGCAGAGGGAGGGAGCATAGTGAGAGCTGTCGGGGGACTACTGGGCTACTGGGCTACTGGTGTGTTCAGTGAGGTGTGGGCGCCCTCTAGTGTCCAGGTCTGGACACACCCTGCTGACATAGTGGCTCAACGGTCACACTCAAGCTCTCAGATGCATCTTTTATCAATGGAGCAAGAAGCAAGAATAGAAAATAAATAGTTTAATACCAATGTTTTGGTTAATACTATATACTGAAACATTTATCATTTTAACTGAATGTTTTCCTTACTAAGTAAATTAGTGTCTTGGTTTAGTCCAGTCGACAGTCTTTAGAAAACAGTAGACATTTGATCAGTTGACACTAGGGGGAGCTATTGTAGCATGTCAATCTATCAGACATTGACCTGCAGTGAGGCTGAGGTAGGTACAGGTAACTTTCAAAATAATGGAAACACATGAGTAATGAGGGATACAAAGTATATTGAAAGCAGGTGCTTCCACACAGGTGTGGCTTCTGAGTTAATTAAGCAATCAACATTCCATCATGCTTAGGGTCATGTTTAGAAATGTTTTGCAGGACATTATTTTGGCTACCATGGCTATGCCCACATAGGATGACAATGCCTCCATCCACAGTGCACGAGTGGTCACTGAATGATTTGATGAGCATGAAAATGATGTAAACCATATGCCATGGCCGTTTCAGACAGATCTCAACCCAATTGAACCCTTCTGGGAGATTCTGGAGCTGTGCCTGAGACAGCGTTTTACACCACCATCAACAAAACATCAAATTATGGAATTTCTTGTGGAATTTCTTGCATTCCTCCAATAGAGTTCTAGACACTTGTAGAATCTATACCCTGGTGAATTGAAGCTGTTCATGATGGCCCAACGCCCTATTAAGACACTTTATGTTGGTGTTTCCTTTATTTTGGCAGTTACTTGTATGCATATGTAGTGTGTATATGTGTGTATCTGACATGGGAGATTTTAATCTTTTACATGAACAAGGCTGTGTATGTTCTGTCTAACAGCATCTCCTGTTGTGAGAAACACCTAAACTGAAATAATAGGAGAGTGTTTATTTTTGGCTGGGACTTGGGTCGTTGGTTGGGATGTAATCAAACTTCAAGAGTCTCGGTCAAATCTTCCAGTTAAATGCTTCCCTCACCAGAGAGTCTGTTTCCCCTGCCTTCTTCAATCTACCAGTAAATGTTTCTGTGAAAGGAAAATGCTGAAACAGAATATAACAGCAGTAGAGCGGAAGGTGGCCTAGTTGTCATCAGTAGCAGAGTTACACCTGGGTCTCTCTCTCTTTATCGCAATCTCTCGATCTCTAGCCTCTCAATTTCCCCCTGTCTTCCTATTTCTGCCCCCCCCCTCTCTCTCCATGAGCCGACTAGATAAAAAAAAAAATCTGTCAATGTGCCTTTGAGCACGGCATTTCACCCTAAATACTCCTCCTGTAAGTTGCTCTGGATAAGAGCGTCTGCAAAATGACTAGAATACATAGTTAAAATAGGGGAAAGAGAAGAGTGGAGAGGGGGAATTGAAAGGATAAAAGATAAAGGATGGAGGGATGAAGGAGATCTGGGGAGGTGTTGAGGCTCAGGCTCCATTAATCCTTATAGATCCCTCCTTTATTTATGTTTCATTTCCTCCTCTCTTCCTCTGAGAGAACAAGGGAAAGAAAAACCCACCAGCCGTGGTTCCGCCTCTACTCTCTCTTTCACTTTCCCATAACCATGGCTGGTCCCTGCTCTCACAGCCTTCCGTCTCTCTGTGTGGTTTGTGAGAGATTGTGTCGGTGCCTTGAGTGCCTGTGTGTGTTTTCTTCGTGTTTCCTCAGAGGTCTATTTTTCCGAAACTGTCCCATGCTGAGTATCAGCCCCCTGTCTCCCCCTGGCTCTACCTGCAGATCTAATAGTCCCATGCTGAGTATCAGCCCCCTGTCTCCCCCTGGCTCTGCATGCAGATCTAATAGAAAGTTAATGTAGGGTAAGTGGACCACGGTGGGTTAACTGAGTCTGGGGGGGGCTTGTCAGCTTTTTTCCCTGTCTTTTTGTCTTAGGAGTGGATTACTTCCAGACACACTGACACAGTCCAACCCAGTGCACTGTGAAATCAGTGCTTCTGATCAACATCCTGTCCTTGCTCATAACACCTCAGTCTATGTCTGGTGTTTAGCGCCTGGTTTTAGTGTCTGGTGTTAGTATCTGGTGTTTAGCGCCTGGTTTTAGTGTCTGGTGTTAGTATCTGGTGTTTAGCGCCTGGTTTTAGTGTCTGGTGTTAGTATTGACACACTATGGGAGAGAGAGAGGCTCAGTCTCAACACTAGATGAAGAGAGAGAGGCTCAGTCTCAACACTAGAGGAAGAGAGAGAGGCTCAGTCTCAACACTAGAGGAAGAGAGAGAGGCTCAGTCTCAACACTAGAGGAAGAGAGAGAGGCTCAGTCTCAACACTAGAGGTAGAGAGAGAGGCTCAGTCTCAACACTAGAGGAAGAGAGAGAGGCTCAGTCTCAACACTAGAGGAAGAGAGAGAGGCTCAGTCTCAACACTAGAGGAAGAGAGAGAGGCTCAGTCTCAACACTAGAGGAAGAGAGAGAGGCTCAGTCTCAACACTAGAGGAAGAGAGAGAGTTTCAGTCTCAACACTAGAGGAAGAGAGAGAGGCTCAGTCTCAACACTAGATGAAGAGAGAGAGGCTCAGTCTCAACACTAGAGGAAGAGAGAGAGGCTCAGTCTCAACACTAGAGGAAGAGAGAGAGGCTCAGTCTCAACACTAGATGAAGAGAGAGAGGCTCAGTCTCAACACTAGATGAAGAGAGAGAGGCTCAGTCTCAACACTAGAGGAAGAGAGAGAGGCTCAGTCTCAACACTAGATGAAGAGAGAGAGGCTCAGTCTCAACACTAGATGAAGAGAGAGAGGCTCAGTCTCAACACTAGATGAAGAGAGAGAGGCTCAGTCTCAACACTAGAGGAAGAGAGAGAGGCTCAGTCTCAACACTAGATGAAGAGAGAGAGGCTCAGTCTCAACACTAGAGGAAGAGAGAGAGGCTCAGTCTCAACACTAGATGAAGAGAGAGAGGCTCAGTCTCAACACTAGATGAAGAGAGAGAGGCTCAGTCTCAACACTAGATGAAGAGAGAGAGGCTCAGTCTCAACACTAGAGGAAGAGAGAGAGGCTCAGTCTCAACACTAGATGAAGAGAGAGAGGCTCAGTCTCAACACTAGATGAAGAGAGAGAGGCTCAGTCTCAACACTAGATGAAGAGAGAGAGGCTCAGTCTCAACACTAGAGGGGTGTACTTCTCCCAATTCTGCTCAGCCTAAACCATTTAACCTCCCTCTAATACCAACAACAAACATCTACTGCAGGAGAGCTAGCTTTCCATTTCCCCCTGAGGGTTCGCTGCTGAGGTTCAATCAAACTCTGTTATGTCTCTATTGAGTGACACGGCTTAACCCAATCTGGCATTTTCACGACCTTTAACCCTAAACATGGGAACTACTCGGCTCACAAGCATTTCCTGGTTGGTTACTAAGACAATGCATCACAGTGGTGCCACTCAGGGGCGTATACTCCATTTGTATTTTTGTCACAGGCTCTTCTATGGGAAATCCATTTAACCGGGAAGCATGCTAATCAACGTGACTGATTTTCCTCGTAGGTAATTAAGGATAATTCAGTCCCATGCTCTTCTCTCAGATAATAATTATGTGTGACAAGGTTACAATGCTAGTTTTCTAGTCCCTGTGGTGATTTGGAGTGGTAATAACCTCTCTCTATTAAAAAGAGGTGGAATTACAGTCTGTTCATAATAGAGATCTGTCAGTGTCACCCCTCTCCCTGTGGAGGATTGTCATCACTCAGCCCCTTCCCTCACCACATCCTCCTGACGAGCACAATAACAAACCACAGAACAGGTGAGGCCTTGAACTAATGGCCTAGTTGTTGTGCTTCTGGCTTTTGTCAACACCTGATATCCATTAAAAAGCTGTGGTCTCCAAAATGTCTTATGCTGTTTGGTCAAGTTCATTCCATGATCCGTATGCTCATCTTATCTAAATTAGTGCACAGTTCTATGGCGTCAAATAAGTTTCCATAGTTCCCATCTGATCAAAGTATGGCCCTGCTCAGCGGGGATGCTCTGTGGCTCACAGACAGAGAAGGTCACCGGGTGGGGCTTAGGAACCATTGTGTGGAGGTGTCAAACTTCAAGGTCTGTCTGAGCGCCCTGTGTCACCTGGCATCGTGGTACAGACAGGGGGGCTGGAGTGGGGGACAGAGGGGGATGCAGAAGGGTGCCCTCAGGGGGTGGACTGGCACCCTTTGAAGTGGGTTGGTTTGAGATGCTGTGGCTGTATGGCCTCCATAAAACCGCTACCCTGCTACGAAACCCCATTTGATCGCAGAGTAACATGAGAGGTTGTGTAGCAGCCACTTGCTTGATTGGTCGGAACAGGAAGCAGTCATGAACCAGGGGTCAGACACAGAACACTTTTCTTAGAGCGGTGACTATTGGATTAGTGTTTTATGTAGACCAGAAAGCCAGGGGAGCATAGATAAACACACACACACACACACATACACACACACACACACACACACACACACAGTCCCCACGCACACACACACAGTCCCCAACTTAATGCAACACATCAAATACGTTTTCATTTTTATTTCATGGTCGGGGCATATGCACATAAATGAAAATGGATATGTGAAGTACACTTCAATAGTTGAGTCACAC